>CATIXQ010000021.1:3227949-3319556 GCA_949711755.1 Leptidea juvernica | reverse complement strand
CCCTTTGTTATAATTATAACTAAGTTAATTATATATATATATAGTTATAATTATAACTAAGGGATCTCAGTGGTTCTCGTAGAGTTCTTGGAGATTCTCATAGGATCTTGTAGAGTATAATTATAGCATTTGTGTTTATGTAACTACAGCAAAGCAACTCAAGTTGATAACAGATGCACTACTCATAAAAACTTTCTATACTTGCAGGTCAACAAGAATCTGCGAGGACTCTGCGATAATCTCCGAATCCTCTACGAGAACCTCCGAAACCTCTACGAGAATCTCCGAGAACTCTGCGAGAACCTCCGAAACCTCTACGAGAACCTCCGAATCCTCTACGAGAACCTCCCAATTCTCTAAGAACATCTTTAAGAAATCTACGAGAACACTCAATCTTCTACGAGAATCTTCGAGAACTCTACGAGAACCTTCGACAACCTACGGTTATAATAACAGTCGATAAGAACTAACGAGAATCTATGAAGAGAGAATGTGAGAAGAAACCACTACAACTTACAAATACCAACCAGGCTGGTGCAGAGCGCGCACTGCCTGTCAGAATGGCCGTATCGGTGTAAATACTACAACACACCTATTATAAAAACGATAGTAATTTGGATAACTAATTTTAGTTAAAATTAGTTCATAAATTACATTGTCATGTGAAATTATTGTAAAAACAACATGACTATAAAACACGAGCACGTGCACCGGGTCCTATAAATACAGCCCGCACGATCGACATGGAAGTCTGCCACCTACTGAGCCACGCGCTGCTACGTCCGCCGCACCACAGCGCAGTAAAACGTCCAAGCCAACCGTGGTCGACGCCCCCACAGGGGGGATGAAGGCGAAGCGAGTGACGCCGCTGGACCCGCGACTCACCAAGGTTATCAGCACACTAAACCAGTTGCTGATGGCCATCTAGGAACAGCGTGACCCTATTCCGCTGATCCTGGGTTGCATCACGGAGCTCTGCACCCTTTATGTCTGAGCTCCGCATCGCTTTTTGGAATGCCGATGGGCTCTTAGCGCAACAAGCCCGTCTCTTCAAGACCTTGCTCTCTCAGCGTCAAGTGGACATCGGCCTGATCAGCGAGACTCACCTCAGACCTGTGGACAAGTTGAAGGTTTCCGGATACTTCGTCTACCGGGAGGACCACACCTCGCCGATCGGGACTGCTTACAGGGGTTTAGCAGTCTTGGTTCGTCGGAACGTCATCCACCAACTGCTGCCAGTACCTCAACTGCAGACGTCGTACGCCCTAGGCGTGGAGATCAGCGTCAACCCATCCGTGTGTTTGCCTTCTACAAGCCGCCGCAGAATCGAATTGCAGTGGCTGATGTCCACACCTTACTGGACTCGCCCTGCCCACGATCCTCGCGGGCGACTTTAACGCGAAACACACGGCGTGGAACTCCAACATAGTAAGCCTGGATGGCAGACCCCTACTGGACGACGCAGACCGCCACGGCTACGAGGTGCTAGCCAGACGCACTAACCGTACTGTGCAGCTCACATGCCGGACGTCATCGATATAGCCGTCACGTACGAGCTAGCCGCTGCACCGTCGCTAGACGTCCTGGATGACCACCTCATCTCCAATCACCAAACAGTCCTCTTGGCGCTGAAGACAACCCCGATGACGACATCGCTGCCTTCTCCGAAACATCGTCAGGACTGGCGAATCTTCGCCGAACACATGGCCGAACATTCGCCGTCCTTTAGAGTAGAGAGCCCTGCAGACGTCGACCGATTCGCGACGGACCTCAGCGCAACATTGTCCAATGCGCTTCGAGAGTCCAGACTCGACGCTGCATCTACTCGTAGGCAACCCCAGCTCCCTGCTTACATACAAGCAATGATCGAGGAGAAGAGGAAGCTGCGAAGGCAATGGCAAAACCTGCGGTGTCCGACCATGAAGACGCGGCTGAACGCTCTGCCAAGATCTCTGACGCACTGGAAACAGTTGCAGTCGATTTCTGGGCCTCCGCCATCGAGCGAGCCGGTGACGACTGGTCCGGCATGCACCGCCTCTGCCGCCAACTCTCCGGGAAGCCCTCCCCGATTAGACCCCTCATGGCCAGTGACGGAACCCCACGTTACCGAGCTGAGGATCGAGCGGAGATATTCACGGACCACCTGGAGACGCAGTTTACACCCAACCCAACTACGGATGCGCAGCACGTAGAGACCATCGAGCGACATGTGAAGAATTACTTCGAGTCGCCGATAGCGCCGACAGAAGATCCCGTCGTGTTCTCCCCCGGACAAGTCCAAAGGATGATTCGACGAACTAGACTGCGCAAAGCCCCCGGCCCCGATCGAGTCACCAACGAAGCCCTGCGTCACCTACCTCCGCGAGCAATCGCGATGCTGACGCGGCTCTTCAACGGAATCCTCCGTACCAGGCACTTCCCATCGTCGTGGAAGCTCGGCCGAGTCATCCTGATTCCCAAGCAAGGCAAGAATATCATGTTGCCTGGGAGTTACCGTCCCATCACTCTTCTGTCTACCACCTCGAAAGTCTTCGAGAAACTACTGTTGCTGCACATCACACCTCATCTTCAGCCACGCGACGAACAGTTCGGTTTCCGTGCCGAACACTCCACCACTTTGCAAGTGACGAGGGTACAGCACCACCTCACTACCTCCTACAACAAGCGAGAGCAGTCTGTCGCAGTATTCCTCGATATGGAGAAGGCGTTCGATCGCGTGTGGCACGCCGGCCTCGTGTACAAGCTGTCCACGTCTACTACTCCCCGTCGAGTAGTTAAGACTGTGGCCACCTTTTTGAAAGACAGACGTTTTCAAGTGGCGGTTGAAGACGCTCTGTCCACGGAGCGTCCCATCCGAGCCGGTGTGCGTCAGAGAAGCTGCCTGTCGCCCGTCTGCTATAGCAGATACACAGACGACATCCCAGTCGCCAACGGCGCCATTTTAGCGCTGTATGCCGACGACGCGGCGTTCATTACCACCTCGCTGAATGCCCCGCATGTAGCGCAGAAGATGCAGCGAGCACTGGACGCGCTTCCCACCTGGCTGAAGGACTGGAGACTCAAGGTCAACGTGGCGAAGACTCAGGCGATTTCCATCGGGCGGGCGCGCTTATTGCCGCCCCCGGTGTCACTCATGGGCGAGACCGTCGAATGGTCACCGAAGGCTAAATACCTTGGTGTGACCATCGACAGGACCCTCTCGATGCGGCCCCATGTGAAGAACGTGGTCACCCAGACGCGCGCCGCACGGAACCTTCTTCGCCCCGTGCTGGCGTCTCACCTGCCTCTCCGTACGAAGCTGTGCGTATACAAGGCGTACGTTCGCACGCGACTCACATATGCGGCCCCCGCATGGTTCGCGCTGACAAGCGAGACGTGTCGCAAGTCGCTGCGAGCGCAGCAGTCGCTGGCGCTTCGCACCATCTCTGGAGCACCACGCTTTGTACGGAATCAGGTCATCTCCAAAGACCTGCGCATGGAGAGCCTGGACGACTTCGTTCGTCGCCTGAGCACCTATATGTTCGCGCGCGCCGATGGTGCGCGATCCCAGCATTTGCGTGGCATCGCGCCATACCATCGACGGCCACCGGACATTAGAGGACTACCACGTGACCTAGTCTCCTAGGACACGACTGCTTCCTCGCCGCTGGCTGATGGGCGCTTACGGGTACACTACCGGCGGGCTCGACCTCGCTGAGCGGCGGGCGCAAGCCAACCATGGACCTACCACCCTGCCGCAGTCCGCAGATTGCTCGCGACACTACGCGGGCTCGATCGCACTGCAGCAGGACAACACCGGACATTACACCATGGACCAACCGGTCGCACACAGTCCCCGCCTGTAATTGCAGGCGGCGATTATATCACTGAAAGGGGCCATCGCCCCGAACAGTTACCCCAAGGCCCGTGAGGACCTACGCGGAAGACCCAGGTCGACATGGAAGTCAGTCGTGCTCGGGCTGACCTCTCTAGGACGTCGATACGCTGCCCGTTGAATTAACGAAAGTAATAAAATACTTACTCGTGTAGTTTTCTTTGGAAGAACCAATAAGTGATCTTCAGCAAGATAGCAATTGTGATGTCAGCAGTAATGACATCACACCTTTTTAAAACAATACAGAGGTTCTTTCCTCGTCATATATATATACAATAATATAATATAAATAATATAATATAATATATAATAGATATGTTTTATAACTTGAGTACTTATTACTTTTAAAAATAACCAATAATCCAAGCGTAAGAAAATAAATAGATGCAGTTTAAAACCTTAATATTATCAAAGGTTTCACATTTTTCTATATAATTTGCTTATTATAAATAACCACCATTTTATGAAGCCATTTTGGTTATAAAACGAGGATTCAAAAGATTTTGTAAGGACCACTTGTATAAGGAATATTCGGGCTGGAGTTTAAATAACCGCTGCACATATATTTTTCTTTCCGGAAGTAAATATTATGTGAAAGGATGCGAAGTCCGTATGCCATTCCAAAAGTACCCTATCCACAAGTGTGATACAAGTAGGGTAACCAAGAGTTGGTAAAAAATAGTCTATGGCAAATTTTGGGTCATCCCAGATCACAGGTTTTAGATACACATTATCGTACAATAGCAATCGCCAATTTTTTTTATTATTTTTTGATCATAAACTACTAAGGATAAATCGTTTTTATTAATTTTTATTTCATCCAAAGTAAAATAACATTAACAAAACATAAAAATAATAACTAAAATGTGTTCATGATTCATACTGCTGATAGTTTTATACAAACATAAAATATGACGTATAAACTTAATAAAATCTCAATGGCTCTTTCTAAAACCCCACCGTTTTTGAATTGGGTGATGAAAAGTGGATCGCGTATGATGTGAAAGTACAAAAAAGCGGCCAAGTACGAGTTGGTCGCATGATGGGTTCCGTAGCAGCATGGAACATAATATAAAAGTTCTTTAATAATAATAATATTTGAGTTGATTGAATGAAAGGTAAATTGTGACTTAAGATTTATGACGTATCATTGAAATAAATCATCATGAATCATTTTTGAAGACCTATCCATGGATACCTCAAACGTATGGGTTTGATGAAAAATTTTTGAGTTTTTCTTCTATTTTTGTGTAAAAATCTTATTGCGGTTTACATAATACATCGACTTACCAAGTTTCAAGAGTATAGTTATAGTTTCGGCAAAAAGTGGCAGTGGCATTCGAACGGACAGCCAGACAGACATGACGAATCCATAAGGGTTCCGTTTTTTGCGATTTGACTACGGAATCCTAAAAAGGGTTCTGGTACAGGTCAGTCACACTTCACAGACTATGGTAAAATCCGGGATAACTCACTTTAAGTTGATGCTGAGTCTAAAGTAGGATTGGAATGGAATTGGTCATTATGTGCTTTTACCGCTGGGCATAATCATGGATTTACATCTCTTCATTCAACAACTAGGATAACATACATAGAATAGGATTAAAGCAGGAACTTGAGAGAAAGTTGCCGGAATTGATCAATAGAACTGGTCTTTCACACACAGCCACTCAACGAAACTCAAGAGTTTGCATCAGCCTCCTCAGATTTCCACCTGTTTCGGTCTCTTCAGAATTCTCAAGGCAGGGTCAGGTTAACATCAAGCAGAGAGGGCCAAAAGTAGACATCGCATTTTTTATCAGAAGTTACAAAATTTTATTCATGACAATATCTACAACATGGCAAAAAGTCATTGAACAAATGGCACATGTCATACACGGACGAGTAAAAAAGAAGGACTCCACGCCGTGTTATTATCAAGTGAAGCACCGTTATGCTAGTGTGTGTACGGTTACGGGGGATACTAGTTAGACACACGACGGCATTTTTAAAATATTTTATTGAAACGCAAACTGATCTGTCACAGACGATGGCAATTCTCATAATGGCCGCCTATCGGCCTGTAGTAGTGTATGTGTGTGCGTTACACACTCACGTTAATCGGCTTGTTTTGGTGCTACACTGTTATGTAAGTTGACACGGAGTCCTTATTTTTTTACTAGTCCGTGATGTCATAGCAATTAAATTTCAATAAATTTTGAATATAAAATAATGTCTTGAGTTTTCTTTTAAAACGCAAAGAAATCTTTTCCTCAACTAAATATTTGGGTACTTTATCAGAGGTCAAATTGACTGACCTTCTTTTGAATCTTTACATTAACAAGATACAGAATGAACTAACTGGTCAAATGGTGTTGTCGACCAGTCTATCGATTATTTCTTACAGACGAGAGTGAGCTATTTTAGTGCCAGTGATCGAAGACAACTAAAGAATCTGGTAAAAATGGTTGTAGTAATGTAAGAGTGAGTGCAAAAGGACACGGGACAGCTTACCGACCCGTAGGTAATAGTTATTTTTTTTTGCAATGGCCATTACAATGCAGTGTCGCTCAGGATTCTTGAAACACACCAATAATTATGAGCGGGACTAAAACTGCTCTAGTCACTATAAGACGTAAGATATCAAGTCTCATTTGCCTAGTAATTACACTAGCTACGGTGCTCTTCAGACCGAAACATAGTAATGCTTACACATTACTGCTTCACGGCTGAAATAGGCGCAGTTTTGGTACCCATAATCTAGCTGGCTTCCTGTGGAAAGGAGTCCAACTGGTTAAAATTGATCTGCTCTATGAAATAAATTAAAGTATTGAATTGAAACAATTTAATAATTGTTTACAATACTATGTCTATATTAAAACTATCACTACGAACGGCAGATAATACCATTTGGCTGTAAAATAGCTGGTTTATTTAGAGCGCCAAAGCCCTGCGGATGAATATTAACGCTGGCATAACGACTGATCAACATCATCATAAGCCGGAAGACATCCACTGCCGGACAAAGACGTCCCCCAAAGATCTCCACGACGATCGTTCCTGCGCTGCCCTCATCCAACGTATTCCGGCGATCTTGACCAGATCGTCGGTCTATCTTGTGGGGGGCCTACCAACACGACGTCTTCCGGTACGTGGTCGCAAAGACTTTACTGCCCCAACGGCCATCTGTCCGTCGAACTATGTGCCCTGCCCACTGCCACTTCAGTTTCGCAATAATTTGAACTATGTCGGTAACTTTGGTTCTTATAGGGATCTCCTCATTTCTAATTCAATCTCACAGGGAAACTCCGAGCATAGCCATGGAGAGCCATTGCCCTCTTAGCGACCATGAGCTTTCTCATAAGTGACGACTGATACGGTATGCCAATCTTAGGCAGGACACCCCCGAGTACATCTACAATAGATGAAATAAATAAATTGTAAAAGAAATATATTCTCAAAGTTTTTGAATTTTGCAATCTGAGCGTGGCAGGAAACGATGCCGTTCGTTATAATTCAATATGGCGTCAGGCGACGCGTCACGATTTATACCTGCGGGCGATACGTAACCTCTCAGTCATATTACCACGTATATATTACCAGAAAATTAAACCTCCGGGCCAATTATGGAACCCTACAGCCAGCTAATATATTCCTGACGTCATTAAAATCAAATTTAGGGTATTAAAATTTACACCGTTCGCCTACAAGCTGTCTTCGTTTACATCTGATGTAATTTATTGTACTTTACATTAATAAAAATTAACAGATATACCGAAGAATATACATAATTGCTGGAAGATTAAGATCAACAATAATATACAGAATAAGGTCGACTATCACTATAACAAATAGCGAACGAACGAACAAGAATAAACGCTATGTAGCGAAAGAGACAGAGATGTTGGGCGTTTCACAGAACAGTTTACCTGTGGGGCGTTTTCTATTATTTGTTGCATGTGGGCAAGCCAATATTTATAATAAAAAAAGCGGTGAAGTGCGAATCAGATCCGCCCATGAAGGGTTCCGTAGCAGCAAGTAACATTGAACGAAAGGTAAATTGCGGTTTTCGATTTATAACGTATTAAAAACAAGCTATTTACTAGATCTCGTTCAGACCAATTTCCGGTGGAAGTTTGTATGGTAATGTACCACATATATTTTTTTAGTTTCCATTCTCTTATTTTAGGGGACACACACGTAACACAAAAGTATGTACTTTTCCATTTTGGAAGTGTCTCTCGAGCAAACCATTCAGTTTGGAAAAAACTGCTATTAGAAACCTCAATATTATTTTTGAAGCCCTTCCATAGGTAGCCCACACGTATAAGTTAAATGAAAAAAAAAATTGAGTTTTAGTTCTTAGTATGGGGTATATAAACATCAAAATTTATTGTATTTTTTTCTATTTTAACCGACTTCAAAAAGAGGAGGAGGTTCTCTATTCGTCGTATTTTTTTTATGATTGTCATCTCAAAACTTTCGACTGGGTGAAGCGATTTTGATAATTCTTTATTTAAAAGCTGGTGCTTCCCGTGTGGGCCCATTGCCATTGCTCCAGATCTGACAATGGCATCCATGAGAAAACCATAAAATTCTTAAATTTGCTATATATATGTACAGCAAATTGGATGATAAATTTACGAATAACTCAATATCGCGCCAACCGATTTCGATGATTCTTTTTTTATTTTTATTAAATTGCAAAAGCGGCGGAAGGACACCGTTTCCAAAAATAACAATAAACGTAGTATAAAACAAATAGTAACTAGAATTATTACATTAATTAATTAGATTGTATTAAAATACGCAATTATGTTTATACTTTTTACTGCATATTATGTCTATTGTTTTGGAATAGTATTTTTGAAGTCGGTTGTTTTTTTGTTAAAATCTTGGACCCGTAGCTGAGAAAAAAATGCGATAACTTTTTACCAACTTTTCTTGCCTGCCTCACTATTGTTGGCCTGTTCACATTTTCAAACACCCATTGACAAGATTGCTGTTTTTTTTCTGGTTCGAAACAATAAATCCACGTTTTGTCTCCTGTGACAATGTCATAAACAGCATCAGAATGTCTGTGGTCGTACTTCATTAGTATCTGTGAGCACGATTCCACGCGAGCCCGCTTCTGCTCCTCTGTTAGTTCATGAGGGATCCAACGACAACGTTTCCGAACTTTCAATTCTTCGTGTAAAATTTTATGAATTTGGCTCATAACAATCCTCAGTCCTCGAATTGTCTCATATGTAATCCGCGGGTTTTCTTCAATTAGCCGCTTAACAGTAGCCACATTATTTTCGTTGACGGCAGTTGAAGGCCGCCCTTCACAAAATTAATCATATAAAGAAACCCGACCTCTCTCAAATTCAGCAAACCATCGCCTCACGGTGCTCAAGCAAGGTGCAAGACGAGCGGCACAGTCTTGCGGAGAGAGAGAACTTTTAACATCATAAAAAATCATCGCTATAAAATCTTTTTAACTTAATTCCATTCGTTGCGTACGTAGAACTTTGATGTGTGTTAAAAACAATTGTTTTTTTTTATTACTAAGAAGGTTGCAACGTTTCAAAAAATATAACATTCGAAATTCAAATAGTTCCGATTAGCTAGAAGTGATAAACCTCCTGAAATCCCCCGCCCCACCTCCTCCTCTTCGTTTTCACTCCTTTTGTAAATATTTTATGTAAATATATTAAACAAAATAATCTTTAGTTATAACTAACACAATAAATGTTTTATATAAGTAATATTATCAGTGTTTGTCCATTATAATCTAACAGCATGTATATTTGTTTCAGGTATAATAAGAAAATAAATCTGTTTTTAATTCTGGGCACCGGTCATTACTATAATCACTTGTAAATTCGTTAACACCGATCAAATGACACACTCTAAGCTTGGTGGTCTACTGAAACGTGACATTGGCGAGTTGTGGTGCCACTCCTTCGACAGAAGAAGAAGACCGCCTTCCACAGAAGCCACTTGAAAGAATAGATTAGAATAGAAGTGAAGAAGTGCAAAACTTTTAGTGTGCCCCATGTATGTCAAAATTAGTTCTCTGGACGCTCGCGAGTGGCGCTTCAAATAGGCACAAAAATTTGATGTCAAACATATGGAACAGTCTGTCCAGTGGTATTTATACAGGTGACGAGTGGTGACGAGTTAAATGGCTCTCAAACTCTTTGACGATTTGTTAATAATATACAAATAAAAACTTCATTTATAAAGGATTAATTCTATTAAATAATTGTATTATGAAAATAAAATATTGTAAAATTAGT
Organism: Leptidea juvernica; assembly: GCA_949711755.1. NCBI lineage: Eukaryota > Metazoa > Arthropoda > Insecta > Lepidoptera > Pieridae > Leptidea > Leptidea juvernica. Next base: position 3,309,419 of record CATIXQ010000021.1, on the reverse strand, counting down.
TCATAATAATATTTCACCTTCTTTTCTTTTCTTAAACAGCCGTTAATTATAAATTTTAATATATATATTATATGCTTAATTATATGTAAGTATAAATGATATTCTATCTAATAAGTTTCAGAGGATTGATAATATAACAAATTAATTGATAAACGGTCTAACTAACTAAGCATAACAAAAAAGGGATCCTTGTTTCCGAAACCGAGTTGTCCCTTCCGGGTCAAGATAAATGGTTTCCATCAGCATTTTGGTTACAATTGCTAACTCTTTACAATGACCTCACAAAGTTTTGCTACAAAATGACAGAATTCGCCTCAATTAGTAAAATATATTAAGCCCTTAAGCTCTGTCAAGAGTTTGAATAACATTTAAAATTCTCTCAGATTTTTGTAAGAGAATTTGAAAGTGAACTGCCTTGTTTATATTACACTAGTTGACCCGATAGACGTTAATTATATACATAATAAATAAAATACTGTTTTTTATGAATTTGTCAATAATATTTCATCACATTAAGTATTATTTCGTAAAATATGCTCCCTGTTGTTTTAATGAAATTGTTTTAGCAGAAGTTTGAGCAGAACTGTCAAACCGTGCGTCAATAAATTCTCTCATAGAAAATATGTCCATACAAAACAAATATCGGGCGACGGGGGACACATCAAAGGAAAATCAAAATTATTATTTTTATTTAATTCCGAACACTTTCATATTTATTCACCTTTTAAACCTTCCCTGGACTTCCACAATTAATTTAAGACCAAAGTTGGCCAAATTGGTCCAGCCATTCTCGAGTTTTAGCGAGACTAACGAACAGCAATTCATTTTTATAGATTATAGATAGATTATATACTTCAAGACCAAAATCTAGCTACAGGGGTATTGTGAATGTTGATCTTTAAAAATGTGCACTTGAAAGCGTCTATTAAATTTATCCACACATCTTTTATATACAGGATTATAAATGAGATTAAAATTCTTTTTTTTTAAGTAAATTTTTCATGTTCCCTTTCCGACTTCTTCTGAAAACAGCTAAAACATTTCTGCCGTGAAGCAGTAATGTTAACATCTTATGTCTCAAGGTGACGAGCGCTGTTGTAGTGCCGCTCAGAATTTTTGGGTTTTTCAAGAATCCTGAGCGGAACTGCATTGTAATGGGCAGGGTGTATCAATTACCATCAGCTGAAGGTCCTACTCGTCTCGTCCCTTATTTTAAATAAAAAAAACCTCCTAACGAGAATCTATATATATATATAAATGAATTGCTGTTCGTTAGTCTCGCTAAAACTCGAGAACGGTTGGACCGATTTGGCTAATTTTGGTCTTGAATTATTTGTGAGAGTCCAGAGAAAGGTTTAAAAGGTGAATAAATATGATAATGCTCGGAATTAAATAAATAAAACAATTTTATTTTTCCTTTAACGTGTCCCCCGTCGTTCAGAAATCAAATTGAAAGAATAGTTCAAAATGAATAACTAATTAGTATTTTTATACATAATATCTTTCTGACTTTCTCAGGAGGTAAAAAATAAACTTAATTTTAGCTAACTATTATAGATTAACTACAGTTGTTACTTTCTTCTTCTGATAGATAGTATCAGATTATTTTATGTAGATTGATAAATCTTAAGTTTTGTCAGAAATTTAATTTCTATATTGATATTAAGGTTTCTTTTAGTGGTAAACGCGCAAACTTGAGTCTTCTGCGGGTGAAATTGGGCAAAAGAGAGGGGCAAGAGAGGACTCGATAGAAGACTTATTCAAAATCGTTTAATATTTTCAAGTTTAACGCAGGACAACGTCTGTCGGGTTCGCTAGTAATATATAAATTACCAATAATACCGTATAAAACAAAATTTAAACTCAACAACGAATATCTCTAACTACATTTAAAACGACAAAAAACTAAAGTTATTCAGATGTATTGTGTTTGCTCTTTTCCCGAGGTTTCTTTTAATGCCTCCCGTGGGTGCAGGAGGGTTTCATTTTATGAGACTGCTTGCGAACTTTCACAGAGTACTCGGTTTTATTTTCAACAATTGTCATTCAGGCCTCGTAAGTAATGAGTTTTGAATTAGAACTTACGTTTCTTTGATTTTTTGTGTCAAATGTTTTAATGTATGTATGTATGTTTTTTTTTAATTGTGTGTAGAATTTTGTGAAGCGTGTTTAGAGTTGGGCTAGTTACGAAATAAAAATATAGTTCTGTTAATAAAACTGTGCTCTTAATAGTATTTTCATTATTATAACACTAGAAATAAGGCATTGCTTGTAGCTAATTCTAGTAGGCTTCATAAGATACATAATAGCTTTAAGGGTAAATGTATACACTTTTATACTAAGCCACTGTTCAGGCAATAACTAGAAATAAATTTAAATGTTTTATTATTAAATGGCTCTGTCGTAAATCCTATTACTACACAGCTGAATATTTAAGTAATCCGTCAGCCTGGGACTAGATTATGCTTATTTTATAGCAATAGCATTGACAGTACAATGTTATATATTTAAAAAACACAGTAATGTTTACATATAACTGCTTCACGGCAGAAATAGGCGCCGTTGTGGTACCCATAATCTAGCCTGTGCAAAGGAGCCCCACTGGTAAGATCACGTGACCATACGCTGGTTTGTACCCATTTTGAATGAATAAAATATGTATATTATGTGTAATTAGTATATAGGAAAGTTTACTGTTTACTGGGCGGCCAGGCTTAGAACATAATAATATAATAGGCGGTCATTATGAGAATTGTCATCGTCTGTGACAGATCAGTTTGCGTCTCAATAAAATATTTTTGAAATGCGGCCAGTTTGTCAATACGATAATATATATTTCAAGTCTATGTAGTATAATATATAAAACTCAATTTTCATTGTCATAATTTTGTCTGCATGCAAGTATTGTTGCCTCGCTTTCTCAGTGAAATAACCCGAACGTTAAACGTGTATTATGTGTAGATCAAAGGTAAAATAAAACGTTTATGTATATGTTTTAATGTTTCGTAAAAGTAATCCTAAAATAAACTTGTGTTCCCTTCCAAAATTGTTTTTTTAGTCTCAAAAAGGGGCCCTCATACATGTCGCTCGTGACCATGTATATAAGAAATTATCAAAGCTCTTGAAATTATTTAATATATTAAAAGTTGTATTCAGTTTTGACTGAATTTGAGTTTCGTGCAAGAGTTTGGCGAGTCAACATCTCCTGAGGATGCCTCGTGTAGAGGCGAAACACGTGTCCGATTTCCGCAAAATAACGCCTACTTCAATAAATTTTCAAAAGTTGTATTTGTATTAATATTAATTATACAATATCCGGACGAGCGAGCCTTGCTCGGATTTTTAAGAAAGTAATCAAACTTGAACAAAAATAAAAAACTAATACGACATTTTCCGGATCACCAAATGTCCCATCTGGGCTATTACAGTCTTGTATATAGTAGCGAAATTTAACTTTGTATTCTAATGTTATTGTAGGTGTTTCTTATTAAAATACGGATCAAACTACAATTTTTTTAAATTTAAACCTAGCTAGATCGAGATGTCGCCCACGAAATCCCCAGTTTACTAAATTTTATGAAAATCATTGGAGGCGTTTCCGAAATTCCGATTATATATGTATATACGAGTACATAAGAATTGCTCGTTTAAAGATATAAGATATGTTTTCAAACAACAGATGACTATGCCAGTGAAACTTCACTGCCAAATGATTATAAAGTTGTAATTTGTCAGACTATAATTACGTGACCTTACAATTATCAAAGCAGGGACTCGGATCAATATAAACAGGATCAAATAACGCGAAAATTATGCATTGGACGGCGCGGCTTGCAGCCGGCGGTCTCATTTTCAACCCATTACACCACGTCGCTTCGGGGGCTCAACTAGACAGAGGGGTGGGGGAAAACGATAATTCTATTACATGCAGAATTATTAACAGGTCATTTCATGGATAACTAGCTGTTACCTGCGACTTTGTCTGTATTTACCAATGTAGCCATATTAGTTTTAATCCTACCACATGCATTTACAAAACAATCATCGCTAAGTCAGCGTTTGTAAAAATGGTTTTCGTTTGACGGTTTTTTCTCCGAGTTAGCGAATCCGAGTGCCACGACAAAGTCTTTTGATTTTTGGGGATGATAACACTCACAAATAATTTGGTTTTCTATTGGCTATAGAATTTTCAAAATTGGTTCAGTAGATTACTTCCTAGAACCTCATAAATTTTACCTCTAGTGTAAACTATTAGTGACTAACATCCATGTTTTAGAAACAAACATACACATTCCATATTTAACTGTTTGCACCTATCGAAATTCGAAAAAAAACAAGTATATGAATCTAGATTTTTCTTACTTCAGTGGCGTATCTAGGACAATATGAAAACGGCACTTGCTTTACGAATGCCATGACCATATTATTATAATAGATGGTGATATTTAATCTCGCTTAGTTATCCAAAAATTTGAACATAAACAGTGTTTATACACAGTATTCTATTTAATTGATACAAGACCTCTGTTAAGTAAATAATTTCATCATTCCCTTTCATATAAATACATTTGGACCTGCTAGAAATGTTAAAAGAAGAGAGTTTTAAATTTTAGGTAAAACTTACTTACGTAAAACTAAGCTGAGTGTTAGCTTAGCATTATTTTCTATTTCATTTTTATAGTCATTTAACACCTGAAGTTATGATGAGTTTAAGCTAAGACAGGCCAATTCAAAAGTATAGCAGGCTCTATAGATCTCAGCCTTAGAGTTGACTTTCTATTCAAAAGCATAACGGCCTTACAATTAATAAAATTGGCATAAAATTATAACTAAGCATAAACCAAGACTATGTAAAATGTTTATAAATAGACATTTTGCTTACGAATGGTTTGTTCGGACGTATAACGTTTCCCGCGTTTATTTGCAAGGGAGCTGGTCATTAGGAAAACTTCAGAATTATCATTGTATTGACAGTGTTGTCAACGATATTATAATTATTTTACATTTTCTTTGTTTATCATCAGTTATAACTTTATACCAAGTTTATTTGTAAGGCCGTAAAAGTATTATTAATTTAGTTAATAACATTTTCCTTGAAAATATATTTTATATTAACACAGCTATGTGAATTTCCAATAACTCACGCCTAGCTATTCTTGGAAGTGTGTTGTTTCTTTCGCTATTATTAATATATTTATTTATTGCTCAAAAAAAGTGTATAAATGCAATGTACGGCATGCATGTGGAGCAATCGTGTTGATCAACACACATTTAAAAAAAAACAGGATTGTTACCTTAAAATTACTAAATATAATAAAAGTTGTGTATGTAATTATGTTCGTGTTTATAATAAGATACCGAGTAGCATTAAAAATTAAAAATTCTAGATTATTTAAGAATAAACTGTATAGTTGGCTAAATGCTTATAAGTCTTATTTTGTTAAGGAATTCATGTTTATGAAATTCTGATATTAATTGTACTAAGTTAAATATTTGCTGCTAGGAATAGTACTAGCAAAACATAAGATAAGCTCAATATTATAATATTTTAACACCATTGTATACTATATTTCTTGCAAATAAATATATTATTATAATTATATTAGTTAAGGTAGCGAATGATGGGTGTGCCAGATGAATGAGTTTCAATTCTGAATGATAGCATATTAAATAAACAGAAATGAAAGTTTTCCGTAGCATGTGTGGTGTTTATTTGAAGACTCATTAATAAATAATGACGTAACAGAGCAATGGAGAGTAAAAGAAGAGGTGTGGACAACTAGTAGTAAGTGGTTATGGCAAACTATAGTGCAGTGAGTTCCTGTAGAAATAGAGAGATACCTATAGACAACAGACCCATTGGTATCTGATCTGCATAAAAGTACTTGGTGTAACGCAATTCATTCACAAAACGCCGAGCGAGCATAGTAGCAAACTTTAGCACCAGGAGTTCCTAGAGGATTAGCGGGGGCCTCCAGCTGCAGACCATCTCTTCCTTGAACCTCATGTATGTCTTTCTATTGTTTCGCCGTAACTTATTCATTTTTAACATCATATGTTTTTCTACGCACGCGCATGCGGCTACACCGTAAGAAAATATTGGGATGGCTTGGTCATGTAGAATGGAAACGTTATAAAGCTCGACTTAGATGTTTTTTTATGAAAATAAGGGACGAGACGAGTAGTTGATGGAAATTGACACTCAGGATTCTTGAAAAACCCGAAAATTCTGAGCGGCTCTACAATTACGCTCGTCATCTTAAGACATAAGATGTTAAGTCTCATTTGCCCCGTAATTTCACTAGCTACGGAGCCCCGAACTGAAACGCAGTAATGTTTACACATTACTGTTTCACAGTACACAATGTTTACACATTACTGTTTCACGGTAGAAATAGGCGCCGTTGTGGTACCCATAAACTAGCCGGCATCCTGAGCATCTCTCTTAATTTCAGTCCAAGTCTTTCTGATGTCTTTCGCTTCGTCAATGACAGTCCGCCACGAAGTTTGCTTTGCATGGCAACGTTTGCATTTTCCTTGAGGGTTCCAGTCTAGGGCTTGCCTCGGTATATGCTGGGATCCCTCCGGAGTGTGTGGTCTTTCCAGCTCCATTTGCGGCGTTTTTTCTGTTGGTCGATCGGGAATTCATGACAGCGTTGCCAAAGATGATCGTTTGAAATTTTGTCGGGCCAGTAAATACTGATGATATCCGAAAGCATCGGTTAACGAAAACCTGAAGTTGTGAGATGGGCTTGGTGACCATCTACGTCTCACACCCATATATCAATACGGTCTTCACGTTGGACCGGAATATTTTGAGCTTAACTCTCCGTGTCAGTATCCGTGATTGCCATACGGATCGGAGCCGTGCGAAGGATGCTCGTGCTCCTTAGTATTTAGAATATTGAACTAGCACACATTGAACAATTAATTGATCACGAATTTATCGGACTGTAAGGTCTTCTATGTGCTAGTATATTGAAAGTCCATGGTCAGGATCATGTCAAATGGAAGTAACCTCTGCCTAAATATTTGGGAGACAATCGTGATTGTCTCCCAAATATGCAGGAGATCTTTATGTAAGTGTGTATTCAAATAAATATAATAATAATTTTGACACACTCTTGCACAATTTATCTTGCCCCCAAACTAGGCATAACCGTTCCTATGTGTGCAAGACAACGATATATTTAATACAATATACCTACTTAAACATACATAAATACAAATAAACATCCATGACTCGGAAACAAACCTTCATATTCATCATATAAATGATTACGCCTACCAGGATTCGAACTCGAGACCTCTAAGCTCAGTAGGCAGGGTAGGCTAACCACTGGGCTATAGGGATCGTCAATGAAATGATCGAGGATATAGCAAGACACATTATGTTAATACCTTAGCTAGGGTTAAGGACTCCTTCATAAGTCTTGGTATTTAATTATACAATTAAAATTCCTGACAATATATACTAGGAACCTGAGCACCAATTTAAGAAATTAAAGTCAAAGTCAAATAAACTATATTTAATTAGGCTTATACTATATATATATTTCTTTTCAATTACTGAATCTACCATATGTTCTGTAAAAGTAGAGCTCGTGAGAAGAACATATAGGGCCACTCTTTTCAATTAATAGAGTACTTTACAATGTCTGTAATATACATAACAAATTAGTTTGTAAGGTGCTGCAACCAATACATGGATTGTGTTAGTTAAAACGTTTCAAATACCAAATATAATAAAAAGTAATAAAGAATAAACTGTATAAATATAAATTATCGTATATTGGATGTATCAATCTTTAGAGCTTGAATTGTTTGTGTAAGGATGCTTCGTGAACATAATAGTAGTAATTAATGTCACAATTAGTAATCGCATCCATCAAAAACACTGTTTTTTTTAAATATAACAGGTCGAGCACCACAAGCAGCACCCGTTCACGAGTTGACGCACGGACCAGCCATTGTTCCTATACATTCTTTGTATCAAAAACAACCGTACTTCAAAATAATTTTTTCTATTTTCCACTCATTTGGCTGAGAATATTGATTTCCATCGCCAGTACAAACTATACCCCATGTAAACTTGTAACTCAATAACAGTTCTCCCCTACCTCTAGGGGTTGTTATAAAAACTGACTCCGCGAATGATTTATATAGAGTTTGGTAAAGCTCTCAATTCTAATAGAGGACAATTGATTTGTTTGATTTACTGGATTTCCGATAGATAATCGAATATAACATTTTTATAAAGGTATTTAAATTAATACACTTACTCAAAATTATCAGCAACTCAATTTATTTAAATCCATGTCAACCTGCTTTCGTCGTTCATTGACTCCCTGCGTGAGGGAGCTAATTTGTATAAATACCTATTATTTTTGTTACACTACTTTAAATAATCTGTATGTCTCTAAATCTTTTATACATGCCAGTTATTGATATTTTTGCTTTGTTTCTTTTAGTTTTAAGTCTCCTTGTTGATATTTTTACATTAGTGCATGATTATTGTTGGCTTGGCAAATAAAGTAAATAAATAAATGAAGTCTTCAAATTTTGATATTGCATTATGTCAAAAATATTACCAATATTTTTTATCAAATATACGACATTATAATATTATGCATGCACATAATTGCTTACATAAATTTCTATGTGTAATAAAAAATAACATTAAATAGTATGTTTAATTCTTTAGTGAAACCTATCGTTGAATATAAATCTGTAATAAAGTTATCATATTTAAAAGTTATAATAATAATATATAATATAGTTAATAAAATAAAAGTTATCATATTTATAATTACCAAAAAAAGCTAAAATATAAACTAGAAATTGATTCCCTGGAAGTGCGTAGTGGTTGATTTATCTTTAAAAACTCATAAACAACCTTATAGACTGTCCAGATATTCTCCAAAATATTGTCATTTGAGTTGCAAATAGTTATTAAATCTTATAGAAATAACTACGGTTTAAACTCTCCCACTCAACTCATGTGCGTAAACTATAATCTTAATATACATAAATCCAGTGTCCTGATGTTTGTTTCCAGTAAACTCCTAAACTAATGAACGTATTTTAATGGGGATTACACTTAGAGTGCAGTTTCGTCCAACTTGAGAGATAGGATAGTTTTTATTTCGATTTGGGACTCATAATTATTTTTATTTCTATAACTTATAACTGTATATGTCATTAGTACATGTTCAATTATGTATCTAGTTGGTAAGCATAGATAAATAAATAATTGTAAATATAACAATTTCTAGAGAAGTTTCATTTCGCCTTCTTGTAAACCTTAATTTCAATTTGTACATAAGAACCGTCGATATGATATAATCGCGACAATTCAAACACAATAATTCGGTCACAATCGGATACGATTCATGAAATTAGAGCATAAAATGAATAGACATTATTCAAATGGAATTTCTGGAATGCGAATTACCGAATGATTTGTGAGCATAGATAATATGATATATGAAACCAACAGAGAGGTTAAAATTGAATACCAATTGTTCCAGCTGAATGAATGATATTTTCACAATTTGGTTAAAACTAATCATATAAGCAACGGGAGTAAGAAGTTTGACGAGTAAAATTTATGTTGTTGTTATATAAGTGACACTTCTAACGTGACTTCCAACAAGGTTGCGTTATAGTTATTTATGCAACTGTTGATAATTAGGTATCTGTGACTCATGTGATACATGTCACTTTATCTACACCCAGAATTTGAATCCTCTAAAAGATTCTGAAACAGTTAGCTTATTGCCAACATTAAAACAGCCAGTCCTAGTAGTAACCTAATATCATCCATTACTGATTATATTCAAATAAACTAAGAATAAATGAGTGAATTATTTATTTTAGTACTAATTTACATTTTGTATAGTGCAATTATTAAAATTCACTTGAACATTATGCTCTTATACAGGGTTTAAAATATCTGGCGGTGTGCTGTCAAAACTTGAATCGCTCATTTTTTGTAAACAAAACAATAAAAATATCGAAGAAAAATGGCGGGGATTCGAATAACCTACTTTTTTTACGGCACGCGATTTTTTGGTAGTGTGGAACGCGTGTAAACAAAAATATTCTTTTTTTGAAACTCATACGGACACCACGCATCGAGCAATAAGAATGTGGCTGTCTGTTGAAACTCTTTGCACATGAAGGGATCGAAAAAATAACCAAGGACTGTTGTTATGAAATTCAGTACAACATTACAACACTCGTTTGGATGATGTAATGGTTATTAGGACATTGAGTGTTTTAATGTTGGCAATAAGCTAAGTGTTTTAGAATAATTAATAGAGGATTTAAAGCATGAGTGTAGATAAAACATTTAACGCTACCATGGAGGGGGTATGAAAGCACTGTTGCGTTAAACGTTCAATGCTTATTATTATTACTAGTTGTTAGCCTAATTATAAAAAATATATAATAAGAATCCTAACAATATGGAAACAAATACTTAATATATTATAAATATAGATATTGGCTCTGCGCATCTACCTCGAAATACGATGATCGCAAGTAGTACTTATTAATTCACCATTATTTTATTTATTGAAGTGAAAATATCTTCAGTAAAATTTGAAAACAAAATTTTATGAACGATGCGGGACCTCTGGCGTTCCGTGTCAGTGCTCTGCCAACTGAGCTAACCGTTCGAGTGACGTATCGTCATAAAACCTGAGAGTTGAACAAATACGTCACTCGAACGGTTAGCTTATTTGTGCATTAATTAAATTAAAAACAAAACAAATTCTTTAGCATCGTTATGATTTGAAAGTCGATGAAACGAAAAAGCGACAGTAAGAAGAGCAGACCCATAAATTCATAATATTTAACATGGGATATAATGAGATAGGAAGTATTATACAGGGTTCTGGGTACCAGGCGGTCATAGTTGAAGAACAGATTGTCTTATGTATGACGAGAGTATACCTTAACATATTCTGACGCCATGCGCACGACGTATTACTACATAGACACCAGGAGAGGGTGTCCCGTAATCAGTGGACCAACGGGATACCCGTGATAGGGGTGGTCATCATCTATCGAAAACACCAAATTTTTCTGTTGTAGGGCCAGTAGTTCAAAAGATATAAGTTTTTAAGCATTATTTTGAAAATTCTACCCTTATCAACACAAAAGTGTAAATTTTTGTTTTATTTTTTTTATTTTGCCCTTCTTCTTAACTTAAGGTGGCTGAGGAAACATGTGTCTTCACAATTAAATTCATTTTTGTGAATAAATATTGCCAAATTGAAAATTAAAAACCAAAACATGCGCAAATATCAAATAACTAAATTTGGAACGTGATGTTTGAAGCAAGCTAGTGCAAAAAAAATGTATGACAGCCTTGCGGACCATTATTTAAAAAACATCTGCAGTTCATACTGATTCCAAAAAGGTATAACAATATTACATTTTACAAAAAAAATAACTTAATAACCAATTTTAGACTCCAATTGCGAGAAACATTTAAGCGCTATCTATTCTGAGAATTATTTTGTTATCGAGAGAGAGATAACACAATATGCTATCTCTTTCTCGCTCAGGTACCTTTTTCGTTTACGGGGTCCTATTGGCCGACGCCTATGATCCCCACACCCTAATTTTTCAAATTATTCTTAGTTTCATCAGAGACTTGCTCATAGCTCGTAGCTGCACACGTGTTTTTTACTTCGCTACCATTACGACTCTTTTTTTTGGTGACTGACGCTTGAATTGGACCTTGTTTGTCTTTGTGATTTGGATACTGTTTGCCCGGATTTTATAAAATGCCTAATACCTATACTCCTCGTGAATATGCTGAGATGTATTTTATTTACGGTCTGTGTAATGCAAACGCTCGGCAAGCAGCCCGTACGTATCGTGAGCGCTATCCTAATCGCGACCGCTATCCGGATCATCGAATTTTTCTCCGTGTAAATAACGCGTATTTAGAAGGCAGAATTCCCGGAGCTGCAAACAACGTGGGAAGACCTAGAAGAGTCGATGAACTTCAAATACTGGCCGAAGTGACAGAAGAACCTTCTACGAGTGTTCGTCGTATTTCAAGACGTACTGGTATAGCAAAAACAACAGTACATCGCATTTTAAAAAGAAACAGTTTATACCCTTATCATATTCAACGAGTGCAGGCACTATTACCTGCTGATTATCAACGGAGGATAGATTTTTGTGCAGAGATGCTTCGCCGATGCCGACAAGATCCACTATTTTTCAATTCAATATTATGGAGCGATGAATCGTGTTTTAAAAGAGTTGGAGTGTTTAACATTCATAATTTACATGAATGGGCTGTTGTGAATCCACGTATTGTACGAGAAGATAGATTCCAGCACCAGTTTGGAGTCAATTTGTGGGCTGGAATCTTAGATGGTAAACTTATTGGTCCATTTGAGCTCCCACCGAGGCTTAATGGTGCTCGGTACTTGCAATTTTTAAGAAATGACTTAAGTAATTTATTAGCAAATGTACCACAGGAGGTATGTGAGAGGATGTGGTTACAGCATGATGGCGCACCCGCTCATTATTGCAGACAAGTGAGGGAATATTTAAACGAGTCTTACCCAAGTAGGTGGATTGGACGAGGAGGTACAATCCCATGGCCAGCTCGATCACCTGATCTTAATCCATTGGATTATTTTTTATGGGGATATTTTAAAGAATCCGTATATGAAACCGTTAACGATAACGAAAGACAGCTAAGACAAAAACTGAATGTGGTGAGTGAAAAAGTCAAAAATAATGAAAGGGCGTTAAAAAGTTTAAAAAGAAATTTTATAAGAAGATGCCGGCTATGCCTTAGAGTAAGAGGAAGACATTTCGAACATTTATTATAAGAAATAAATAAAAAAATTCTAACTATTTACTTTTGTTTTATTGTAAATTCCGCCAAGAAATTGCTATCTAATGTTGATTTAAAATAATTATTGTCTTTTATTGTTTCACAATAATGATTAATTATACCTTTTTGGAATCAGTATGAACTGCAGATGTTTTTTAAATAATGGTCCGCAAGGCTGTCATACATTTTTTTTGCACTAGCTTGCTTCAAACATCACGTTGCAAATTTAGTTATTTGATATTTGCGCATGTTTTGGTTTTTAATTTTTAATTTGGCAATATTTATTCACAAAAATGGATTTAATTGTGAAGACACATGTTTCCTCAGCCACCTTAAGTTAAGAAACAGGGCAAAATAAAAATAAAAAATATTTTTTTTCAACTTTTGTGTTGATAAGGGTAGAATTTTCAAAATAATGCTTAAAAAATCATATCTTTTGAACTACTGGCCCTAGAACAGTAAAATTTGGTGTTTTCGAGAGATGATGACCACCCCTATCACGGGTATCCCGTTGGTCCACTGATTACGGGACACCCTGTATAATGTATTAGTGGTGATAGTAATGTCATTCGTAGCGGTTGAGATCGTGTGGCATCCTAGCAACACAGCGGGCCTACTATGAACTCTTATTGCGATTCAATTGACAACCTAAAATGAACCGCTTTGCTATTTCGTACCACAACGTCATTAGAGCTATCCAATTCAGATTGATGTCGAATCAAGCCAGAAATTGAATCGCAAACTGTTTTAGTTCGTTCATTCATTCGTACCATGAGGTAACATTTCAATCTAAACTGGATAGCTAATGTGTCGGAGTGAGCGATTCAAAAAAAGTTGCCATTTCTTAGCGGAAAGTGAATCTTCCTCGGCAACATCGGTCTGCATCGACAATCCAGCTAAGCAGGTCCATTTCGCGAAAGAAGTCAATCGTCGAACACACTCGGATGGGCAGCGTTCGGAAAGCTCCGTAAAATCTTCTCGTCCCAAATACAACAGTGTCTGAAGACGAAGGTTTTCGACCAGTGTGTGTTGCCAGTGATGACTTATGGTATGCAGACGTTCTCGCTAACCATGGGCCTGATGAGGAAGCTCATGGTCGCTCAGAGGGCAATGGAGAGGGCTATGCGATAGGGAGATCAAATGAGGAGATCCGTAGGTGAACTGAAGTCGCCAACATAGCCCAAGTGATTGCGAAGAATTGAAGTGGCAGTGGGCAGGGCACATAGTTCTACGGACAGATGGTCGGTAAGGCAGTAAAATCCTCGAATGGCGACCACATATAGGAAGAAGGAGTTATGGAAGGCTCCCATAAGATGGACATATGATCTGGTCAAGATCGCCGGAAAACGTTAAGTGAGGGCAGCACAGGATCGTTCGTCGTGGAGATCTTTGGGGGAGGCCTTTGTCCAGCAGTGGACGTCTTGCGGCTGATGATGATGGTGGTTTGAAACTAGATTTATTGTAATTTCTAGAGCGATTGTGGATGGAAGTATTGGTAAGTCAAACCAAAATTGCGTTATTCATTTAATGTACAATAATCATTCATTTGGCTAAAGGTAAAATAAAAATGGCGTCTCTAATATAGCTGACTTTTCCCCGTCTGAACACACGTGGATCTAAGATCATTTATGCGTCTAGATAGACTGTGGCAACTGTGAAAAAGTTGAAAAAAATTGTGGTTAACCTGTTAACCTCCATTTCCCACTTAACACTAACACAAAGTGACATACGAATCGCGATATTAAGACGTAGCTTGTCAGGAACACTAAAGTAATAATCCTGCACTGTTTTCATCGGTTCTAGAAGCATGAGGCTCTATCTAACCGAATTCCAACTTCGCACGACACGCCACAAATCAGGATATCATCCCTACCATCTGGATGTGTATCGATCCTCCACAGTGCGGTTTTCAAGGAGCTTTCTTCCACGTACTACAAAGCTGTAGAATGAGCTTCCTTGTGCGGTGTTTTCGGGACGATATGACATGGGTAACTTCAGAAAAAGCGCGTACATCTTCCTTAAAGGCCGGCAACGCTCCTGTGATCACATAACTCCAGGTGACCCGTACGCTCGTTTGTCCTCCTTTTCTATAAAAAAAAATATCTAGATGTAAAAATTACATAAGGCTTGGGAAATAAATGGAAATAGTATTAGTTATTCTGTTCACTTCCGACCAAATAATTAATAATTCTTTCATTTCCTGACCTTGGAGTTTTTTGGCAGCTTGTCAGAATAAGACAACGCCTTTCGTGTTCGGAAATTAAAGTGAAAGACCATTTATTGTATTTCTGCAGGTCATGACGTCTGACTATACTGAAACGTTACAAGGGGAGAATGATGCCAGCGATGAGTCGGCATTTCGTCAATTTGCTCAATTTTATTGTGCTAAGAAAAAGTAATGGATTAACACCTTTTGTTGCTTTCTGGATCTGCATGAAAAAGCCATGCGTTGTGTAATACTTGTTGTCGATCGATTATTAGTAAGTTTCAGTAGTGGGAGGCTCCTTTGCACAGCATGCCGACCAGATTATGGGTACCACAACGGCGCCTATTTCTTCCATGACGCAGTAATGTGTAAGCATTGCTTTGTTTCGGTCCGAAGGGCGCCGTAGCTAGTGAAATTACTGGGCAAAAGAGACTTGACATCTAATGTCTCACGTTAACGAGCGCAGTTGTAGAGCCGCTCAGAATTTTTGCGTATTTCAAGAATCCTAAGCGGCACTGCGTTGTAGTGGGCAGGGCGTATTAATGACCATCAGCTGAACGTCCTGCTCGTCTTGACCCTTATATTCATAACAAAAAAGGCTTTTTAAATCTCCTCTTAGATAGTACTGTTAATTCGCTGCAATTAGTTTAAGGTAATACGTAAGTATTCATCCCTACACTGTGCTAATACTAAAGATATAAATTGTTGTTTTTTTTTATGAAAATAAGGGACGAGACGAGCAAGACGTTCGGCTGATGGTAATAGATACGCCCTGCCCATTACAATGCAGTGCTACTCAGGATTCTTGAAAAACCCTAAAAATTCTGAGCGGCACTACAACTGCGCTCGTCACCTTGAGACATAAGATGTCATAAGTCTTATTTGCTCAGTAATTTCACTAGCTACGGCGTCTGCTTCACGGCAGTAATGTGTAAGCATATTATAATATCTGTTTATTTATTAATAACTAGCTGACACGACAGACGCTGTTAGGTCAATTGAAAAAAAAAAGATGTGCTTAAGTATACGGGAATAATAAATATAGTCTAAAGCCATCGGAGATTAATGATTTTATAATATGAAGTAAAAAACTGTTAAAGATCTATATCGTATTCGTGTTTATTTATGCAACTGTTGTCTAATAAGAGATATTAAAACACGAATATGGGTTTATATGATAATAGTATCACATGAGTATTTTATGACCTAATCGTCAACAGTTGTACATATATACAAGACTTTATCTACACCCATAATATGAATCCTCTTTAAAAGATTCTGAAACAGTTAGCTTACTGCTAACATTAAAAAAGAAAGGCCTAGTTACCATAATATCATCCAAAGGAAAACGCATAATATAATGTTGTACTTGATCTCATTACAACACTCATTTGAATGATGTAATGGTTATTAGGACGTTGGGTGTTTTAATGTTGGCAATAAGCTGTTTTAGAATCTTTAATAGAGGATTTAAAGCATGGGTGTAGATAAACAGCTTTTACATTACCGCTTAATATGTAATTATATTCTAATTTCTAAAGTGTTAAAATGCACACATCAAAAAAGTCTAAGCAACATGTACTAATTTAAATTTTAGGATGGTTTTACACATTATAACGATGTATTTTATTTTTAAAATAATATTTTTAGGGTCCTATGATGTAAAAATAACAGCTGTTGTCTTTATAAATTCTTTTAATAACAGAAACTAACAATATTAGAATATACTGCAGAAACTAAGGTACATAAGCAACTAAACATTTTATTAACAAAATGAAATTTCTAAAGAAAATGAATTTATTGTAAAAGAATAGGATAATTTAATACAAAGTATGGCCTCCTCTGCTATTCAGAACTTGTCGGCAACGATTATTCATTGAACTAATGAGACTGCTTATGTCATCTTGCGGTATTCACTCCCAATGGGATTGTAGCAAACCTTTCAGCTGTTGGGTTGTTGTCACTCCGTCCAAGTCCTTCAAAACACGTCTCTGGAGCATGTCCCATGCTTGCTCGATGGGGTTGAGATCTGGCGATAGTGCAGGCCAAGGCAATACCCGGACGTTCTCCGTTGCCAAGTATTGACTGGTTCGCCGAGCTGTGTGTGAACGCGCATTGTCATGCATTAACGTAAAATCGGAGCCAAAGGTTTGTGCAAATAGATGGACATAAGGTCTGAGAATATCCTCAACGTAATTTTCAGCGTTCATGTTTCCATTTACAAAAACGAGCTCAGTTCGCCTGTTCTTCATAATACCCGCCCATACCATAACTATTGAGCCGCTGTATGGATGAACTTCTGAATGCACCTGAGCCTGTCAGTATTTCCGGGACGACGGTACACTCGCACCCTTCTTGTATCAGGCCTAAACCCGAATCGAGACTCTTTATTAGATCTCAATGAGTTTATACAGCAATTTCGTTGAATGTTGATGCCTTATTTTTTTTTCCGACACCTCCAACAAATATCGTTAATGTATTCACAATATATACAAAAACTAAACAAATTATATACCAAAAACTTCCTAGAGAATTACGCTATCCATTGTTGAAAACAGCACGACAATCGGTGCAGCAGTTTTTGAGTTTTTCGCGTACAGAGAGACATACAGACGAGGCGGAGGACTTTGTTTTATAATATGTAGTGATAATATTGTAGTAATTCTTGTTCTGCATACTGTAACAAAGCGAGGATGTGACGTCATCGACGCTAGGTCTAGAGATAATATATTCGGGTACATTATGCTGCTGATACATTTATCCCGAGTTCAATACGAATCGAGTAAGACATCGCTCATATTTTAGGCGCTTTATCAAATATTAACACGTTTTTGAACTTTTTGACAAGCCTATATAGAAATTATCCATTAAGTTATATATATACTATCCGTTCACCAGTAGGAGGCTTCTTTTCAGAGGAGGCCGGCTAGGTTATGGGTACCACAACGGCGCCTATTTCTGCCGTGAAGCAGTAATGTGTAAGCATTACTGTGTTTCTGTCTGAAGGGCGCCGTACCTAGTGTAATTACTGGGCAAATAAGACTTAACATCTTATGTTTGAAGGTGATGAGCGCCGCTCAGAATTTTGGGTTTACAAGAATCCTGAGTAATGGGAAGGGGGTATCAGTTACCATCGGCCATACGTCTTGATCGCCTCTTCCCTTATTTTCATAAAAAATATACTTTCAACTGTATAACAAAAAAAAACACAATTTCTTAAACGAGTTTGCAAGAATTATGCTTCATATTATATTCATTACATAATCATTCCACCTAACTGGTAAAGAAAGGGCGCTGGATAAGGAATTTAAATAGATGGAACAAGTTTATCGCGAAAAGTGGCCAAGTGGAAGTTGGACTCACCCATGAAGGGTTCCGTAGCACCAAGTATGATAATATAAAAGTTCTTTAATAATAATAATAGTTGAGTTGATTGAATGAAAGGTAAATTGCGGATTACGATTTATAACGTATTAAAAAGAAACTACTTACTAGATCTCGTTCATTTTCAGTGGAAATTTGCATGGTTTGGTACATCACATATTTTTTTAGTTTTATCATTTTCTTATTTTAGAAGTTACAATCACATTTACACTTTGGAAGTGTCTCTCGCGCAAACTATTCAGTTTAGAAAAAAAAGATATTAGAAACCTCAATATCATTTTTGTAGAGCTATCCATAAATACTCCACACGTATGGGCTTGATAAAAAAAGCTTGTGTTTTTTAAAATATTTTTTCTATTTCTGTGTGAAAATTTTAATACGGGATACAGAAGCTTACCAAGTTTCAACAGTATAGTTTTTATAGTTTCGGGAAAAGTGGCTGCAACATACGGACGGACAGATAGACAGACATGACGAATTTATAAGAGTTCTGTTTTTTGCCATTTGGCTACGGAACCCTAATTATAAATGCAACACATTCGTTTATAAATTTTTCCACGGAATGCTGCGTTAATTATGCCGGTCAGGACTCTTGAAAAACCCAAATATTCTAAATGGTACTACATTTACGCTCGTTTCCTTGAGACATAAGGTGTTCAGTCTCGTTTGCCCAGTAATTTCAGTAGCTACGGCACCCTCCAGACCGAAACACAATAATGTTTACACATTACTGCTTCACGGCAGAAATAGGCGCCGTTGTGGTACCCATAATCTTGCAGGCATCCTGTGCAAAGGAGCCTGGTAAAGTATTGCTAGATTAATCATGTAGGATTCATTCTATAAAATAAAAATGCTTAACTTTTACTGAGGTTTAATGTAGGTTTTATCTACAAAAATGATGTTTATTTTCTAGACAATAAAATAATTCAAAATTTTTAAAATAAGATATAACTATAACTGCTGTTCTAATATTATTCTACTTATAATTTTAAGAATTCTTCATTATTATAATATTAAATCAATTCACTTTGACATCTATGAAATGATTGAAGTTAAACAGAAAATTCTAACACAGTAAAATTCCCCGAGAACTCGCGGGATCTACCGAGATGTCACGCTTACAAACGACCGGCGTAAATAAAACATTACTCCAAACAAAATGCAGTAGCTCCATTTTCTTTAATATTTATAAGCGCGCTGACAGACAGGCGAATAAAACGACGCTTTAATGTTTCAATCGTAAATCTCATTTTGGCATATTATAATCTATCGACCACTGACTTGTATAAATACCACTGGACATGCTGTTCCATATGTATGACAGCAAATTTTTGTGCATATTTGAAGCGCCACTCGCGAGCTTCCAGAGAACTAATTTTGATGTATAATACAAATGGCTGCTAAGGAACGTACAATACTCTGAAGTATTTTTGCATTTTTGAATTAATTTCGTTCGTTTTCCGTGTTAAGTATACTTCAAGAATCAGTGTAATAAAGTACATTGTTTTTTAAAGAGAAACTTTTATTACATCGTTTCAAACTTTTTCGTCTGTGTGTTGCATGTCGCGTGACGGTCGGGCGGCGCCTATAGTTCATATTGGATGCAATTCCGTTCGGGTGGAAGAGTAAGTTCAAATCCCACACAGTTGATAAAGGTTTTTTTATTTTATGAAAATGTAAAGCATAATATATAAATTTGTTTTTTTTTTCTATGCTGATTTATACATATGTTATTGAAAAAAATAAAGTTTCACTTGCATCGTGGTTTCATAAAACCACACAATTGCTTTTTTGTAAATAGTTTCTCACCATCTATTGATGTTTGCCAGTGGGAGGCTCCTTTGCACAGGAAGCCGTTTAGATTATGGGTACCACAACGGCGCCTATTTCTGCCGTGAAGCAGTAATGTTTACATATTACTGTGTTTCGGTCTGAAGGACGCCGTAGCTAGTAAAATTACTGGGCAAATGAGACAACATTTTATGTCTCAAGGTGACGTGCGCAATTGTAGAGCCGCTCAGAATTTTTGGGCTTTTCAAGAATTCTGAGCAGCGCTGTATTGTAGAGTAGGGTATATTAATTACCATCAGCTGAACGTACTGCTCTTCTCGTCCCTTATTATCATAAAAAAAAGGTTGTCATCACTAGTTTTATTACCGCAGACTCTCGCTACAAAGCCAACATGCTTAAATGGCGAACATCAAACAAGCACAAAAGCACTTTGACAGCCGCCAGTCGAGTGGTATACAGTAAAGTCTATAGGCTTACAATACATTGGCGTAAAGAAAAACAATGTTTCAAGCTAGAAAAGGTAAGCAAATCCATTGGTACTACCGATTTTGATTGACAAGTCGTAAAAAGCCAGACACGGTTGGCATTTATAGTATTTTGGTTACTAAGACACTAGCTTATACAAACACTGACAAATCAAAGTTAGTCACGCAATATGTATGGGCTGTCAGTTCGTCTATACGCTAGTTAAGAACGCTGGGAGAGTTTCTTGCGCCGCTTCTTCTCTTTCAGAACGCCATTTGTTTCCGAAGCGGTAGTAATATCTAGTATATTAGAAAAGACATCAAAAAGAATTCTAAAGGAATCAATTTTGAAAAAATAAATGCAATATAATTCTGATCCCATGTATGTTATATTATGCATAAAAATCAATTTCAACGGATAAGCGAACCAAAGTTTACAATAATTGATATCACGAATTTTTTTCTCCATTTGGTATTTTTCTTTTTTAAGATTAACAAACTAGGAATTTAAATATAAGTCTCAAAATGACAAATGCAATCACCCTTAGAATTATTTATTTCCAAAAGTCTTGCGTGGATGCCTTTCTCATTTTATCACTTTTTTTTTAATAATAATATAAAGTTATATTGACACACTTTTACACAAATTATCTTGCCCCAAACTAGACATAGCCTGTACTATGGGTACAAAACAACGATATATTTAATACAATATACTTACTTAAACATACAGAAATACATAAAGACATCCATGACTCGGAAACAAACATCCATATTCATCACACCAATGTTTGCACCGACCGGGATTCGAAACAAATAAAACACGTCACTTTTTAATTATTGTTAGAAGAAAAAATTACAATATCTCCGGGTCGTCGAACTGATGTAAAAAAAACGCAGCAGTTATAATCTCACATGTGGTTAGCCTTTAAGACGCGAAAGTAAAAAATAGCTTCAACTTGTTACAATAAAGCTTTTGTCATGAACTAGCGCAGCGGTGCTCTTAAACACTTAAATCTTAAGTCTTGTATCGCTTTCAGTTGTGAATTCTGAATGTGGAGCGCACAAGAATGGTTTTGAAGTTCTGACGGTTAAGGGACATTATTGTGTGAATTTGAGTCGGCTTTGTTGTAAGATTGTGCTATATAGTCAAGAAAAGTAGTGAACAATAAATATGTAGCGTTTGTGTTTATAAAAGGTTAAACGAAAAAGGGTACACAATTAATATCCAAAGTTCTCACTCGCACAATAGTTTCACAATTGCAAGCCAAGCATTTTGCTGCGACTATTCAAGTCTAACTGGGTTATGAATTTCTTTTGTTGCTACGAATATACAAGTCTAACAGTGGTATGAATCCCTTTTGTTGCTACGAATATACAAGCCTTACTGAGATATGAATTTCTTCTGTTGCTACGAATATACAAGTCTAACTGGCGTATAAATATCGTACGTTGCTACAAATATAGAAGTCTAATTGGGGTATGAATTTCGTCTGTTGCTACGAATATACAATGCCAACTGTGATATGAATTTCTTTTATTGCTACTGATAAAAAAGTCTAACTATGGTATGAATTTCTTCTGTTGCTACGAATATACAAGTCTAACTGGCGTATAAATATCGTACGTTGCTACAAATATAGAAGTCTAATTGGGGTATGAATTTCGTCTGTTGCTAAGACTATTTAAGTCTAACTGGGGTATGAATTTCTTCTGTTGCTACGAATATTCAAGTCTATTTGGGGTAGCATAGATAATACTCCATAAAAATGGACTAGTTCAAGGCTAACTCGAGCATAGAAGGTTCAGTACTTTTTATATTAGAGGTAAGTGGTACACGTGATAGAAACCAACCACCCACATACATCAGTATCACACTTTTTTCAAAGGCTTTAGACTTGAATGTCGTAAAGGTTCTAGTATATAGCAGTTTGTGGAATGCTAACAATAATAGCTAATTTACAATTAATGTACAAAACTAAAACAATATAATGTACAAAGATTTTGATTCTCTGAATTTTTTCTTGCCTTGTTACTCTTTCTAAATTCATGATTCTAAGACAAAGGTATTTTATTAGGTTTAAATGGCCGAATATATTTATCGACTTGATAGTAGGTTTGTTTTGTCATCATACCTATTTGAAAAACGAAAATTAGATTTATTTTCTGATTGGTTATATTTTTTTTCTCTTCTGATTGGTCCGCAGTTGTCCTTTATTGTGTTTATTAGAAGTTCACAAAAGAGGTCGAATGCGTGACGTATTAATGCTGTTGGCACATGAACACTTGTATAGATTGGTGCATATATTAGATATATTTCAGATTACCTAAGTCACCGAAACAGAGAATATCAAAACCTAGTTGGCTTCAAATAAGAACAAATATAGTGGCTAAGAAACTGGAAGTTTTGGAAGGAATACTCACTGGTCAGGAGCACACCTCTTTTGCCAATTCACACGTCACTAATACTTAATGTTTTGGTAATCATATATAACTACTGGTAGACTTAGCACTATAACTTGAATGTACACAGCTGTCCAGGCGATTAATCGATCTTAGACCTTAGATTTCTATACTTTTCGTGAGCGTCGATGCGGTTACGCACGCGGCCATTAAGAGTTATATTTTGACAGTTTGCCAGATTGGAGGCAAAGTGGTCTGAAAAAAGTCATATGTATAGTGCATTCTTCATCTTAATTTTCCTGTCAAGTTTTCTGCCTAGACTTCAAGTTGGTCCCCTATTATTATTATTGTAATACCACTTGACAGTGTTGCTTAGAACGATCAAATTCTGGGATTAAATAAACAAATCAAAATAGAACCCAAATAAGCATCCTCTATTAATAAAATTGGTATATTTAGTCTCTGAAGTGAGAAAGGTTAAGAAAAAAAAGTCCTGTGTCATCCTTGACCATTTCTGTTAACTTTTTAAATTATTGTTTGAATATATTTTAGGATCAAAGAGTGCAAAGGCGTATTTGCAAGTAACATAGATTATAATTTACAATGCAACTTGGCCCGCAACACAGACTAAGCTTATCCGAGCTGATGAATTATGCGGCACACTTCAAACTATGCGATCTGTGTTATGAACATATAGCTACAACCGTTTTTTGAAGTTATACTTCTTTAGGCGCGTTATGAAAAAATTATGAGAGTGAAATTTTAAGATGCGCGCGCATCACTGTAACACAAAAGTAACAGTTTGAAGTTGCTTCCTAAAATTTTCTGACGTTCAATATTAGGACAGGCAAAGGGTTGAAGCCCATCCAGTCGTATTCATTATTTAATAATTAATTCTCAAAGCCATCTTTGCAAGATTTTTACAATATTGTTCTTTCTAAAAACGTACAATAGCTCGGAGAATAAATAATTTCAATTATTTTTGCTTTGTTAGGCCAAATAAGTATAACTTCTTGCGTGTCTACATAAGCACACACTTTTTTATGACAATAAGAGATGAGACGAGTAGGGCATTCAGCTGATGGTAATTGATACGCCCTGCCCATTACAATGCAGTGCCGCTCATTCTTTAAAAAACCAAAAAATTCTGAGCGGCATTACAATTGCGCTCGACATCTTAGAAATTTCACTAGCTACAGCACCGTTTAGATCAAAACACAAGAATGCTTACAGATTACTGCTTTATGGAAGAAAAAGGCACCGTTGTGGTACCCATAATCTAGCCGGCATTAAGTGCCTCCCACTGGTAAATGCTCTATTTGTCGCTACTTTTTTCGACTTGTCCTCAGCTATCGGAGTCGATCTAAACATATAAATTATCCAAGCCTTTTTTTGTAGTGAAGAAGCAAATTGTTTTCCCTGAAATAACAAAGACAATTTTGTTATACTGCTTCTTTTGCAGCTAAAAGGATGCTGCGATATTCCATTAAGGTTGGTATACCCAAGAATAGTACATTGTTCACCATATGTTAGCAATTTCTACGAGTGTGCAGTTTTAAGGCAAACGGCGAAGCCACGAGTGCAATGCTCTTCATAGTACTCCTATGAGCATAATAAAATAGTAAATATATCGCCAAGTTAATGTTTTCTACGATGGTGTACTTACTAAGCACCAGTCGTAGTCGAGGTTTTTCTAACCACTTACTAGCTGGTGAAGGGGAGTCACACTTTCTCCTGAGTGATAAGTAATATTTAATTGTTAGTAAAGAATTAAGAATACGATGTTGTATGTAAAGTGCGGAGAGCTATGAGACTTATTTTTTATTTAAAGCCTGACACAAGTACATACTTTAACTAATCAAAATATTTCTAAATATTATCAAAATCTTATCAAATATAAACACAATCAAATCAAATCAAATAAAGACAGAAATTTAAAAATAGACGTTTGGAATAAATTTTTCATACAACTGGGTCACGATTTTAAGAAATAAATACGAAGAGGGTCTCCGGGATAGAGAACTGTAAAATGTATATATTTCTTCTAAATGGACTTGACTTTTTTGGTGTTTATGGAAAAAGGAGGACAAACGAGCGTACACCCGGCAAGGTGATCACCGCCGCCCACATTCTTTGCAATACCAGAAGAATCACAGGAGCGTTGCCGGCCTTAAGGGAGGTGTACGCGCTTTTTGAAGGTTCCCATGTCGTTTCGTCCCGGAAACATAGCACAAGGAAGTTCATTCCACAGCTTTGTAATACGTGGAAGAAAGCTCCTTGAAAAGCACTTAGTGGTGGACCGCCACACATCCAGATGGTGGGGAAGGTATCCTAATTAGTGGCGTGTCGTGCGAAGGTGGGATTCTGTAGCAGTAATCAGGTGAAACAGGTCTTCGGAACACTCCCCGTGATAAATGCGGTAGAAGACACACAATGAAGCGACGTCTCTACGCAACGCCAAGTGATCCAGCCGTTCACAGAACACGGGGGCCTCGACAATTCCAGATGCTCTGCGTTGCACGTGGTCAAATGGATCGAGCTGATACCTACTGGGGAGCGCCAGACCAGAGATGACAGCAATACTCCATATGTGGCCGGACCCGACTTACCAAAGAAACACCCTTT
This sequence comes from Leptidea juvernica, assembly GCA_949711755.1. Classification (NCBI taxonomy): domain Eukaryota; kingdom Metazoa; phylum Arthropoda; class Insecta; order Lepidoptera; family Pieridae; genus Leptidea; species Leptidea juvernica. The sequence goes on along the minus strand of CATIXQ010000021.1, from coordinate 3,283,675 downwards.
GTTCACACCATGTGTGGCAGATATTTACAGATATTACAAAACATAACAAGATCAGGAATGCGAGCCGCTATGTATTCTTACCTTGCCAGAAAAAAATCAATCTTCCTATGACGTTGTAGATCGACTTTCGGTTTTTTCGGGGGGGCCTACCAACACTTCTTCTTCCGTACGTGGTCACCATTCGAGGACTTATTGCCCGGACTTACGGCTTCGGCCCCATCTTTCCGTCGCACTATGTGCCCTGCCCACTGCAACTTCAGTTTCGCAATCATTTGGGCTATGTCGGTAACTTTGGCTCTCATTCATAAACTAATAACATCTATAATAAATGTAATAATACTTGCGATAAATTTTTAAAGCAGTGTTACAAAACCGAGTGCTTTCAGTTCAAAAACTTAAAAATTCATAAAATCTTGTAACTTGCGCCGTGGAACAAGTGTGTTGTCTCACAATAGTAAATATTGTATGAGCTCCTTACCTTTGGACGAGCACACCTGCGACCTATGACCTGCATACTCCTACAGCTCCTCTATCTATAATTTTGATGTCAGGATATATATTTGTTCAACTCTCAATCTCTCAACAATATATAGTAAAAAAGCGGCCAAGTGCGAGTCGGACTTGCCTATGAAGGGTTCCGTAGCAGCAAGTAACATAAAAAGGAAATAAGAATAAAACAAGGAAAAGGCAAAACAAAACTTCGCTCAAAATCATACAGTATAAATGAGCTTTCATCATTTATAAGTATAAAAAAACTACTTACTAGATCTCGTTCAAACCAATTGTCGATGGAAGTTTGCATGGAAATGTAAATCATATTTTTTTTTTCTAGTTTTATCATTCTCTTATTTTAGAAGTTACAGGGGAGGGGCAACACATTTTACCACTTTGGAAGTGTCTCTCGCGTAAACTATTCATTTTAGAAAAAATATGATATTAGAAACTTTAATATTAATTTTTAAGACCTATCCATAGATATACCAAACGTATGGGCTTGATGAAAAACAATTTTTGATTTGCCGTTCTAAGTATGGGGAACCCCCAAAATATAATGTTTTTTTTTTATATCTTTGTGTGAAAACGTTAATGCGGTTCACAGAATACATCCACTTACTAAGTTTCAACAGTATAGTTCTTATAGTTTTTGAAAAAATGGCTGTGACATACACGGACAGACAGACAGACATGACAAATCTATAAGGGTTCCGTTTTTTACCATTGGCCAAAAAATCGAACAGTTTCAAGTTCCAAGCATGTCACTCTATGTACTTTATTTTATTCAATGAGGCGTAGTTTGCAGAAATCTTATCAATGAAGTTTTTGGCAAGTCAACATCTCCTGCGGACGCCTAGTGTAGAGGCGAAACATATATCGAATTTATTCTATACAAATCTTGGCGAAACATTCAATAAAACTAAAAAAATTTGTACGATTTTATTTTTCAAGCACGTTTTTTCAAATTCATATATTTTCATTCCAAATATATATTTAAATCAGTTGAAAATTTTGTTTGTTAACCTGAAAAAAAAACGGGCGAAAAACATTTAGAAAGCTTTTTTTTTTCATAAAATTTCGTTACATAATGTTAAAACAAAAGAGACATTTTTCATATTCTTTGTAAGAAGGAAGTCTTTAATGTCAGATGGATAACGATGCCATACCTCTGTCAGGTGGATTTTGCCAATAGATTATCCTGCGGAAATGTGAAAATCCCTCTTCATGTACTAATAGTTCCATGCATTATTACTCAATGTAAATTTTCATTTGGATTAGCATTATGTGTAATGTGTACTTCCACTTATAAACAATCGGTGGATTTAGAATGGCACTATAGTTGGGCCATCACACGTGCGAACTGAGTCATAAAGAATACGTCAAAGGGATGTGACAATGCCGCACCACACGTTATCGATAAAGGGATGCCGCTCGGACGCAAGTAGCTGATAACTAATGCAATAAGGTCAAATGTAGGTGTTTGTGATAGTTAAAAAAAAAAAGAATTATGCCATTGACCAACTGGCAATTGAGCATGGTCACGAAGTTATTCGGCTGCCACCGTATGACTGCCAATATTATCCTATTGACGGTGTCATCCAAGATAGGTTTGTTACTACATACATAGTTATAGGTGAGATGTGCTTGAGTCGTGAGGAGGCGATAGGCGAAGGCGGGTCGCGGCGTAAGGAGACCGATTCCAAAAATAACAAAAAATCGTAACTAGAATTAGATTAATTAATTAGATTGTATAAAAAAACGCAATTATTTTTATACTTTTTAGTGCACATTATATATTGTTTTGGAATAGTGTTTTGAAGGCGGTTGTTTTTGTTTTAATTTTTTTTACATGAATCTATCGGGAATGTATCCAAAGAGGACTCGGTAGAATGTGTGAGGCACGCAGAGGAGTTACGGGATCGCGATTATGCCAAGGCTATTTTAAGTTTTCCTTAATTACCTGCTAATGACTATAGACAATAATTCAAGCAACAATTTTTTGTTGTACACAACACTAGTAGTGTGAGCGAGAGTTCCGATATGTCAATAAGTGTGAGCGAGAGATCTGATAAAATGATATTTTATGAAACAGTTCGGACGTTTGTAATGACCCAACTATAACGTTTAACGTGTATATTGTATGAAGTATGTAGATATTTGTAGATCTTGGATTTATACATCTAGATAGAGCCTTTTGTTAGGCGACACGTCGGGCACGGGATACGGAGTGTTCTCGGATGACCTAAATATAAGAATAGCTGCATCACTAGGAGCTCATAACACTGTCTTCCAAGCAGAGTGTATGGGTATCATAGAAGCAGTCACTGCTACTTTGACTCGAAAGGTAAAAGACTACTCCATCCGCATCCTTTCAGACAGCAAATCAGTACTACAAGCCCTACAACGCCACACTATCACCTCTAAGCTACTATACAACTGTCACCAGTGTCTGAGGGAGTTATGCCAAAATAACAACCAAGTAACTCTTCAATGGATAAAGGGTCACAGTAACTCACGAGGGAATGATGCCGCTGATGAATTGGCCAGGAGAGGCTCAGCGATGACAGCAAAAGGACCAGAACCAACTATCCCTCTCCCGCCTAGCTGGCCTACGAAGGTAATACGCCAACACACCAAGGAATTACATAATAAGTACTGGATGGAAGTAAGTGGGTGTAGACAAGCAAAAGAAGCTCTACCTCAAATAGACCCCAAGCTCTCTCGCAAGCTAGTAAAACTTCCACGACCAAGGTTACGGAAAATAACTAATGTACTAACGGGTCACGGCCCTTTTAACAAGCATCTGTTCAATATAGGTGTCACCGACAGCCCACTGTGCAGAGCCTGCACGGAGGCGGACGAAACGGCCGCACACGTCATTTTGGAGTGTAGGAGTGTGGCCTCATACCGGGCCAAACACCTGGGGTCACCGAGGACTCTCCCCGAGGTCATGGGTGACATCAGAGGTTTGATACATTACCTTGAGGAACTGGGGTGGCAGGATTAGCCGCCCTCCTCACCACGCAAAATAGGCGCGCTGTAGTCGTCGAGTTGCGGATAATAGCCCGTGATAACCTATAACCTATAACCTATAGGCGACGCATTACAACAGGCCAGGATTTACTTTAGTATGCGGGACAGCTACGTCTTACTGATTTATTTGACACTTTATTTTAGTGTTTCGGAAAATAGAGTTTATCTGTTCGCCGCTATTTTATTCAAAGTGTTCACAGCTGTCACAGTCTACCTAGATTATCTTATTTTTTATTTGATCGGCAGACGGCCCTGACTGATTATTGCTAAGTATTAATGTAAGTTTCCTTGTATTTTTATTATGAACAACGCCATTGGTTTTGGGCAAAGAAATATACTGACACTTTTATTATAAATGGTTAAATAAATATTTTACTAAGCCTTTGTATTTAAGATAATATACTATTGAAAAGAAGATTAAATTTCCTTACATATTCAATCAAAAACAGGATAAAGCTACATACCAAAAATGTCGAGAAAATGAGTTTGAATAAATGATAAGTCATTACAAGTCATTATAAAATAGGTTTTTTACCAGTCGGGAGGCACATTTGCACAGGATGCCGGCTAGATTATAGGTACCGCAACGGCGCCTATTTCTGCCGTGAAGCAGTAATGTGTGAACATTACTATATTTCGGTCTGAAGGGCGCCGTAGCTAATTTTGAAATTACTGGGCAAATGAGACTTAACATCTTATGTCTCAAGGTGACAAGGGATATTGTAGTGCCGCTTAGAATTTTTTGGGTTTTTCAAGAATCCTGCATTGTAATGGGCAGGTCGTATCAATTACCATCAGCTGAACTTCCTGCTCGTCTCACCCCTTATTATCATAAAAAGTTACCTCTTTATAACAATAGAATATATATAGATAAAGAAAATTTCAACGCGACAAGTTTCAACCTGTTCAAACATCCCTCCCTCTTCATTAACTAATTGTTAATTATCCCCTGTCCGGAAGACGGTGACATCTTGATGAAGTCGACGAATTAATTTCTTTCCCCACTTACTAACGCGACTTACTTTCAAGATCCATTTCATTGATGTTACTTATGGAAACGTGAGCAGCCATTTTGTTTTCAATGTGATTTGTTTCATCTTTCCGTTATTATTTGAGCAGTACATTATGAAAGGCATAAAAGGCATTAATTTTCTCAAAATTGAACAGTCATAATATTATCTATTTCCTTAAATTTTTTTAGAGGACCGTAATGTATTATGATTACCTATGTATAATTAATTGGGTAGGTATTCTATTTTTAAACAGTATAAATTTTATTGCAGCGTTTGATGCTCTCATTTTTTTATAAAAGAGGGGAAAAACGAGAATCAGGCTCAGTTGAAGTAATGAAGATGTCATGCCCCCTTTTACAGGGAGAGTATGCTGTAAGGTTGAAGGTTGGTATGTTGTATACGAGCGGTTGATTTAGAATACTAGATGTCAACATGGTGTGGGTGGAATTTCGTAAGAAATCATGATCTGTGGTGGGGTTCGGTTGCTGTTATTAAGCTGAACAGTTCCTCTGAGCACTCCAGGTCCTTTTTTATGGAAAAGGAGGACAAATTAGTGAACGTTTAATCTGGTGTTAAGTATTCACCGCTGCCCACATTCTCTTGCAACAGCAACAGCAACAGAAGAATCACAGTAGCGTTACCTGCACTTTTTTTGAAAGTATCTATGTCGTATAGTCGTGGAAACACCGCACAAGGAAGCTCATTCCACAGCTTTGTAGTTCGTGGAAGAAAGTTTCTTGAAAACCGCACTTTGCACAAAGTAGTCCTGGTGAATTCATCCCTGGATTTCCACAATTAGGACTTTCTCATATACCCTGCATTGAAAGTGCTAGTTTCCTGCTGAGCCACCCGACAGTATTCAATTTCAAACCAATGTGGCTGTTGCCTGTTATTCAAAGTCTATTTTCGATTCTGTCGACGTATATTGTATCTTTTTCAAACCTTTATAATTGTCATTTTAATCATCATCTAAACAGACAGATACTTTCGCTATAAGTCTTAGAATTTTCTACTTCCAGTTTTTTTTTTTATGGAATAGGAGGACAAACGAGCGTTTTTTTTATGGAATAGGAGGGTCACCTGTTGTTAAGTGATCACCGCCGCCCACAATCTCTTGCAACACGAGAGGAATCACAGGAGCGATGCCGGCCTTTGAGGAAGGTGTACGCGCTTTTTTTGAAGGTACCCATGTCGTAACGTCCCTGAAACACCGCACAAGGCAGCTCATTCCACAGCTTCGTAGTACGTGGAAGAAAGCTCCTTGAAAACCGCACTGTGGAGGACCGCCACACATCCAGATGGTCAGGATGATATCCTAACTTGTGGCGTGTCGTGTGAAGGTGGGATTCGGCGGCAGGAATCAGGTTATACAGCTCTTCGGAACACTCCCGACATTTTCTCGACTCAGTTTTCTCCAGACATTAAAACTCGCACATTCAATGCGGATTATATGAAAAATAAAGTGAATGAAACGGGACGAAACACGGGAGAGTGGTTCTTCCCCTGGCGTTCGAGCCACAATTTGTTTGAGTGCATTAAGGACCTACCAATCTCAAATTTTAATTGTAATTAGTTTAATCAAATTAAAATCTTTCATTGAAAAAGTAAGTAGTATTTATATATTCTATAATAGAGAGAGCACCGGTCATATGAAAGGTCCCTTTCTAACTATCAAATAATTTTATCAACTATTGAAAAAATGCACTTTATGACAAAGTGTATGTACATTTTATTGCTGTTTAAATTTGGTAGGAATATTCCTTTCACCGAGTAGAGGTCAGCCAAGAACGGACTTTAGGAAATTCCACGTGCTATAGTTTTTTTTTATTATGAACAGACCAACGCAACGTCTGTCAGTGATGGCTTATGGTACGCAGACGTGGTCGCTAACTGTGGGCCTTATGGGAAAGCTCATGGTCGCTCAGAGGGCAATGGAGAGGGCTATGCACGGAGTTTCCCTGCGAGATCGAATCAGAAATGAGGAGACCCGTAGGAGAACCAAAGTTACCGACATAGTACAAATGATTGGGAAACTAAAGTGGCAGTGGGCATGGCACATAGTTCGACGGACAGATGGCCGTTGGGGCAGTAAAGTACTCGAATGGCGACCACGTACCGGAAGACGCAGTGTTGGTAGGCCCCCACAAGATGGACCAACCAGATATCTTTATGGGAGGCCTTCCAGCTGATGATGATCATGACGGTCTGTAGGGTCAGCTAGCAGTCGATATTTGAATGAAGCACTTTGCTGTTTAAAAACACAAGGTTATGAATGTTAAAAATGATTAATATTTACACTTTTAAATTCAGCCCTAACAGTTGGAGCCAGTGAATACCTTAATATTCACTCGACTCATAGTTACATTAGTAAAATACTCATTTAAATAAAACACTTTTATAGGATTAAAACGCGTGTAATTGTAACTGTTTTTACATTAGATTTTTGCGTAAAAGTTACATTTTTATTTTAGTTAACCCGACGTTTCAATACCTTTCCAGTTCTCGTTTTCAGGGGGACTGAAACCCCAGGGGTTATTATAACGTTTCAATCCTTTAAAAGTGTTTTATTTAAATGTGTAACACTCGCGTTAATCAAATAAAATACACATCGTAAGAATAAAATAATATATTTTAATACTTATCACACTTCTCTCATTCACCATGTCATTATGCAAATATTATAAAGTATTTCTTCCAAAGATATAATCCCATTACATATTCTAAAAGCATCATAAAGAATCTGATCGTTAGAACAGAGAGTTTGGGGACCAGGGGGCCCGGAGTAACGTAGAAAACCTTTCCATGGAAGTATGATGGAATCATTTGATATTTCATACAGATATTTCTGCTTTAACTATTTATCGTTTTAAGGGTTCATTCCTAGATCAAGACCCTTTATTACGGAAATATGTGGAGGTATTTAATCTCTTACGAGAATCAAAATTTATAGGGTACTGACCAACTGAATAGCTGACCCAGCAAACGTATTATTGCCATATTATACAGTAATTAAAAAAAATTCAATAATTAAAATTTTTGAGGTACAAGAAATAGATGCAATCGATTTATAGACCTACCAAATATAATTCACAATTATGGTATTCGATTGCCATCTTGCAACCCTAATAATATGCAAATCGCGATACAAAAATAGTTGTAGATCGTAGAAGGGCGAAAATTTGAATTTGTATGTCTTTTTAATGCTGAATCGTAATAAAAGAAAAGTAAAAAAATTTTCAAAAAAATAAAAAGTGAGCCTTTTCATTCAGGGCCCATGGAAAATAGATGTTGGCCGATTCTCACACTACACACAAGTTTTCATACAAATTGGCTTAGGTGTTTCGAAGGAGTTTGGTAACAAACGTAACACGTGGCACCGACTTAAAACGTATCAATAGGTACCACATATAAATAATAGTATTTTATTAATATAGGTAAAGGTTTGCTGAAGAGGAGTATTAAATTAATTTTTTAGTTATTTCATACTTTTCAGTTTTTGAATTCGGTTTTTTTAACGAAGTTTTTCTTTAGTTATATTTATTCATATTGTTATTGCTGAAATTTTCAGTCTTTGAGCAGCCATAATCTTAATCTAATATATAAAATTCTCATGTCGCGGTGTTTGTAGTTAAACTCCTTCGAAACGGCTTGACCGATTCTCATGAAATTTTGAGTGCATATTGGGTAGGTCCGAGAATCGGACAATATCTATTTTTCATCCCACTAAATGTTAAGGGGTGGTCCACGCCAATTTTTTTTTTCTTGACATTTTTTTTAATTTGTTTGATTGTGAGTCAGCATTAAAAAATACATACAACTTCAATTTTTCACCCATCTACGATCAACAGTTACTTTTTTATCGCGATTTTAATATCGGCAATACAACGTTTGCTGGGTCAGCTAGTCTTAATATATATAAATCTAGTGTCACAATGTTTGTCCTCAATGGACTCCTAAACTAATGAACAGATTTTAATGGTGATTACTTCATGGTGTGCAGTTTGGTCCAACTTGAGAGATAGGGTAGTTTTTATTTCGATTTGGGACCCATAAATATTTTTATTTTCAATATTTGTATTATATGGACATATTTTCTATGAGAGAATTCAGTGACGCACGGTTTGACAGTTCCACTGTGAAATAATTTCATTATAACAACAGGGAGCATTTTTTACGAAATAATTCTTGATGTTTTGAAAAATTTTTAGCTAATTCCTATAAAACAGTATTTTTTTATTTTCTACAGAACAACGTCTGTCAGGTCAGCTAGTATAATATATAAATTACGTGACACGTTGTTTGTCCGCGATGGACTCCTAAACTAATGGACGGATTTAAATGGGGATTACTTCATGGAGTGCAGTTTAATCCAACTTGAGAGATAGGATAGTTTTTATTTCGATTTGGGACCCATAATTATTTTTATTTCCAATATTTGTTTTATGTCGACATATTTTCTATGAGATAATTTACTGACGCACGGTTTGACAGTTCCACTGTGAAACAATTTCATTATAACAACAGAGAGCATTTTTTACGAAATAATTCTTGATGTTTTGAAATATTATTGGCAAATACCTATAAAACAGTATTTTTTTTTTATTATGTACAGAACAACGTCTGTCGGGTCAGCTAGTATGTTATATTTTATGTGTAAATAGATCATGAATTAACATCTGATAATATACTTAATTATTATAATAATTATGATAATAAAATTCAAATTTAAAGTTATTTATGTCAAGAAAATTTGAAGTTAAGTAATATGGTTATAGTAAATTAGTCTTGTCTGTATTTAAGCTACTTTAAAAAAATACGTATATTATGAGCGCTTAAGGCATGCACAGTTCCTAATAATATGTACGGAACCATTGCACTTTTCAGGTTTCTTAAACACAATCTTTCATCAGTAAACATGTTATTTATTTTTTTAGGGTCAGGGATTGGGAAGTAATATGCAGCTTAAAGGAACGAGTATTTATTTGCTTTCACTTCCACGAACTTTCACTTTGCCGGTCTGCCGCTGTTTCTCTTGTCAATGGCGGTGCCTTCAGCAGGTCACACCGTACCGAAACACTAGTTCTCTTGTATCTTCTCCTCACTGGATCTGGAATACTTTTCACTTTCATCTTCGTCTCTTCTATCTTCTCCTTCTCAATTTCGAGCAAAGAAGATGAAAATACTACGTTATAACAGGTAACTAAGTAAAAATTTAAATTTAGTTTAATATGAAACGTGCAGTCATTTGACATAAGTTTGAAATAGTAGTAATTACAGTATCGCGATTGGCCACGAAATATAATCCGGCTGAATTTGAAATTGAACAGTTGCTTAAAACGTAGTGATTTTTTACTACCTCCTGTTTTTTACAAGAGTATAGCCTGTCTATCTATCAATGACTGCACGTTTTATACAATCGAGTGAATCGCTTTTTTGTTAGAGAGTTTCGCTAGGCTGACTAGAACTGCCGTAGGCCTCACTTATATACCCCTGGGTCTGTTCCATTTTCAAAATGATTGTCTTCCATCTTTCAATTTAAATTGTACTAGTATTTTAACTATTTTCATCCTGCTAACAAATTTTGTATCCCTTTTTTCTGTTATATTTGATCCTTAAGTCACTAGAAATTTCCTTTAATTATACAAAATACAAAAAAATTCTTACACTGGTATGTAACGAAAACGGGTCTCCAGCGTCTGAAGTAAACACTTTTCCGCTGACCTACGAGTATTGTTGACAGAGCTGAGTTATGTATCTATATATAATCTGAATCTCGGAAACGGAAAATCAATCAAGCTAGGTTTCAATTGTAAAAATGCAGTTCTATCCGTGTTTTAGAAAGAAACTGCTACAATAACATTAGAATACAAAGGTAAATATACAAGACTTATAGCTCTGATGGGACATTGGGTGATCCCGAAAGCAGAAGACCCCGGTTCGAATCCAGATGTCCTATTAGTGGTTTTTGTTCAAGTTTTGTACCTTCTTAAAAATCAGAACAAGGCTCGGTCGTCCAGGTACTGTTATATGATGCCTGAATATAGGTTATATATAACTCATAGTCAAGTATAAATAATAATATGGTATAAATTTTATTTATAACACCATAGACCATAGAAACCCGTATTCAACATAATTGAACTTGACACTTGAAAACAAAAGAAAAATCTAGTCAAAAATATCTTGCTTCGGTTTCTCCCGCGGAGATTGTTTTAAAACTTTTTAAACATTACGATATAAACTGGTAGGTAGTAAAAGTTTATTCGTAACTATTAACGATCATAATAATTAGGTCATGATTTAAAAATGAAAATTAACTATTAAAATATATTCTCAAACTCCTACAGTGGAAACTGAAGTTTTAACAAGTTTGGCTTGAAAGTGCTCATAAAAATAATTACGAATGGACCACGAATTCGTTCCGCTGAAAATATTTTACCCACTTGAGAAGCAATTTTATTCATTCGACCGTAACGCCATGATTTTACAATTTACCATGATATACGAAAGTTAGATGGAGCCTAAAATTTTTTTTGGAGCAGTAAAATCAATCTGGAATATTTTAAAGATATTCTTCTTATTAGTGATGGACGAAGATGCTTCAAATCCCTTGGACAGCATCATCCAATCCATCCTTCATACTCTAGGTGTAAAAACCTCTCATTTATCTCGGTCCTTAGAATGTTAGAGTTCTTTGGACATATCGCCAGAATAGGTAGCCGCAACCTCGAACAACTGATGTTTACTCGGAATGTCGGAAGGTAGACGGATAACGCCCCAGAGGTGGCAGCCCTATAAAATGGTCTGATCAAATCCGCACATCTCTGGATACCGGACTTCATGACGCACTGCATGTAGCCAAAGACAGACAGGCGAACTATTGTCAAATAGTTGAATCCTCAGAGAAATCACGACCCTTAGAGATGAGGAATACGACGCGAGGAGAGAAGTAGAGAGGATTTCTGTTTAAATATATTTGTTTTGTTTTGTCAGTTTAAGACTGGGTTTTGATTTTCGCCCTAAAATCTGCTCTGGCTAGGAAGAGGTGGGAGGTGAAAGTTGATAGTACCCTATGTGAATTCTTACAGAGTTCCCTCTCAAAACTTTTTTTTTCGGGAAGAGTACGACAAACGGGTCACCTGATGTTAAGTGATCACCGCACCCACATTCTCTTGCAATACTAGAGGAATAACAGGAGCGTTCCCGATCTTTAGATTGGACGGTGCAAACGCATAGATCTGAAGTCGTATTCACTAACACAAAGAAAACCAGAGAATGGGAAGCCACTCGAATGAAAGACTGGAGCTAAGACACCTCTATAAAAACTTCTACTCGTATAGGCGTATGTAGGAAGCGTCGAGTAAAACTACTCGGTCACTTAAGAGAACCAATAATGGCTTCAATGTCTACACCGCCAAGGGTATGGGAATCTAAGCATGAGCTTAAGTAAATGTAGAGGGCATTAATATAGATCTCCATGGAGATAAATGTTTCAACCCCAAACATATTTAAAGAGCATGGATAAGAAGTGTTTTTTTTTCTCCTTTCAAATTTAAATATTTTTTTTTTCAAAATATGATATGATACCTCATTCGAGAACGTATTTCTCAGACCTGAGAAAAACCTGCGCAAGAAACTTAGCGGGATTTTTTTCAAAGAATGGTGGTTACAGTATAATATCATATTATAGTAAAATTTATTATTTAATGGCCTGAAGGCGGTTGCTCTATTCCCAATCAGTGATATTTTACAAACATTTATTAACAATTATCTTGAAGTTGTTGTATAAGCATATACATCGCCCTACAAAAGACTTACTAACTCGACTTAGCGAGGTAGTAGGCATACAATGCAAAAGATGAGAAAAATAAATTTTATATTATTAATCAGGTAATAAATATAATTTGATTTATGTTTTATCTTCAATAGTTATATTATGCGCCGCCTATGCGGCCTATGCGGCGCCTATTTCTGCCGTGACGCAGTAATGTGTAAGCATTTCTGTGTTTCGGTCTGAAGGGCGCCGTAGCCGGTGAAATTACTGGGCGATTAATGAGACTTAACATCTCATGTCTCAAGGTGACGAGTGCAATTGTTGTGCCGCTCTAAATTTTTGGGTTTTTCAAGAATTCTGAGTGGTACTGCATTGTAATTACCATCAGCTGAAAGTCCTACTCGTCTCGTCCCTTATTCTGATAAAAAAAAAGATTATAGTTCAGTATTGTTTGTGTAAATATTGTAAGAACTTAGATATATTTTTATTCACTTTATTCAATAACAAAAGGAAAATATCTTTATTCATTTGCTTTACAACTCTATCTACGCATATTCATAGTCAAAACCAGCCATATTTTTATTTTACTCACCCTATCCTTAAGCCCTTGTATCTCGAGGTGTTCGTTTGCAATTAAAATAATTAAAGTTGCAGTTGGGTTTCTGGGTCAAATTCAGATGAAAACAGGTTATATCTGGGCTGATTAATGCTCGCCCACTTCCCCTAGTATGCTTCGCTACAATTGTTCCATTTTCACTGAATTATGAAGCACTGCTTCACTATTCAGATGCAACTTGCTTCCGCTCATAGAAGCGGTTTATAAAAATATTTAATAATTTTAATCTTGTTCCAAATATAATCTTGTTGTTGCGTTATCTTCAAATTTTATTGTATATAATAACAATAATAATAATAATAATAGTGACATACTCTTACACAAATTATCTTGTCCCAAATTAGGAATAGCCGGTACTATAGGAACAAGACAACGATATATATATAATAAAATATACTTACTTAAAAATAATATATAAATACATAGAAATATCCGTGATTTGGAAACAGACATTCATATTTATCATATAAATGATTGCACCTACCGGGATTCGAACCCGGGACCTATAGCTTAGTAGTCAGGGTCACTAACAATTCGGCTATATTTTTGGCACGTTATTGGCTTGTTTTATATTATGATGATTTATACCAATAATGCTAATTAAAATACATAATGTTATAATAATAAATAATACATTACGAATTTAAAGTTTCGTTAGAAAACATTTTTTTTATGTTTTTTTGTAATGAAATAAAGGGACGAGACTAGCAAGACGTCCAGCTGAGGGTAATTGATACGCCCTGTCCAATACAATGCAGAGCCGCTCAGGATTCTGAAAAGACCACAAAAATTCTGAGCGGCACTACAATTGCGCTCGTCACCTTAAGACAAGATAAAGTATCATTTCCCCAGTAATTTCACTAGCTACGGCGCCCTTCAGACCGAAACACAGTAATGTTTACACATTACTGCATCACCGCAGAAATAGGCACCGTTGTGTACCCATAATCTAGCCGGCAGAAGGTGCAAGGGAGCCTCCCACTGGTAAACCGTTGGTGCAACCCAGCCTTAACACCACATGCAATGTCAAATTAAATTTGATCACACATTATTAAGCTCTCAGGTTACGTTATTATATTGTAAGTCTTATCAAACAGCTATTATGAGTCTCAAGGCAGTGATTTTGGAATCCAAACAACAATTTTCTTTGCTATGATTTTGTTTTATATAATACTAGCTGATTCCCGCGACTTCGTCTGCGTAGATTAAGGTTTTTTTAAAATAATAATCAAGTCATTAATAAAGTTTGGAATTGAAGATTATCTCGTGTCCTATTCCAGTTCCGGTTCCCGTTTTTGCACCCGTTCCAAACATATTATATGAATCTTATTTCGAGGTAGATTGCTATGGCAAACTAAACCTACTATTGTTATAGTTATAGCTCATCGACGTGAATTTCAATTTTTCACACATCCCGCGGGAACCATGGATTTTTCCGGGATAAAATGTAGCCTATGTCCTTTTCCAAGCTTTAGTATAGACTAGCGAATAGCGATATCGCTGTACCAAATTTCATTAAAATCGGTTCCGTAGTTCCGTCATAAAAGCTTAAAAAACAAACTTACATTCACATTTATATTTTTTTTTATGGAATAGGAGGAAAAACGAGCGTACGAGTCACCTGTTGTTAAGTGATCACCGCCACCCACAATCTCTTGCAACACCAGAGGAATCACAGGAGCGTTGCCGGCCTTTAGTATTAGTAGGGATAAAGGTATAAGAGGCATAGATTCTCTCAAAATTGATTCCTTTAGAATTCTTTTCGATGTCATTTCTAGTATACTAGATACTACTACCGCTTTGAAAACAAAGCGCTCTGAGTGAGAAAAAGCGGCGCAAGAAACTCTCCCAGCATTATTTTTTTGGGCTCTTTTTAATGAAACATATAATAGTACTGTCATAGCTATTGCGAAAAATAATCAAAATCTAGTCCCAGGCTGTAGGATCACATAGATATTCCGCTGTGGAATAGTAGGATTTACGACAGAGCCATTTTTTAATAAAACATTAAAATTTATTAATAGATAATGCCTGATTAGTGGCTGAGACTCTATTATAAATGTGTATACATTTACCCTTATAGCTGTTATGTATCTTATGAAGCATGTGTGGATGGTTTCCATGCCATAATGCACAAAAAAGCGGTCTCCATGTTGCAGGGTCTACGTGTAAGCAGTAACAGCATCCTAAAGATGATTGCTGCCAGAGCTGAATTCTCCTTCCAGAAACACTGGATACAGTTAGCTCTACGTTTATGAATATATTTGACTAATAATACTAACAAAGTTCAATGTCAGAAGAAATGCTTGCAGTCACATTAAGGTCAGTAAAACTTAGTCCTAAATCAGACAAGACTACTCCGTACCGTGTTTTCATGAATACGGATCGAACTTTTATCGGACGTAGTGCGAAAGCGCTCTTACAAGTGTGTGACTTTAACTTTATTTATGTATAACATGTTAACATGTATCTTATGAAACCTGCTAGAATTAGTTGAAAGAACTTTAAGCTTACATAGTACCTAGACTGATTAAGAAACTGCCACGTGACTTGACTGACTCGTTGACTGAGACTAATTTAAAACAGAATTTAAAAAAATACTTTTAAAGACTTGACTGACCACCGATCAACTTATCGTGCTTAACTATTAATTGTATCAAGTACTTTTACTTTTATTTGTAAAATTATAATGTATAGCTAAGTTTCTAACAATTGTGAACTATTTTTTCTTTTATTAATTTATCTCTGTTGGTGTAGACTTAATTTAGCAATTGTACAAACCTCAGTGGTTTTTATTGGTTTGAAACCGCAATGTAAAATTACTATATATAAAAAAAAAGTTACAAGCAAACCCTTATATCTAGTGTTATAGTAATGAAAATCACTATTAAGAGCAAAAGGAGAGCAGGGATTAAAAATATGTGATATATTTCTTGTAGTTCAAGAATACACCCGCATATAGTCGAACAGAAACTGTAAGTGGTGCTCCACACTGCAATTATTTCTACGACCTAGAACCTGGAGTTGTTTGAAATAATTATTGTAGTTGTGGCCTTAACGACCCGCTGCTTCAGTATACTCGGCCTTACTACAGTAAATTTAGGGTTGTGTATTGTAATATCGTGTTTTTGTAGCTAAAGTATGAACCAAAAGAGTATTTATGTTTGATAGTACCTAACCTTCATGGTCCGTCCTTATTTACCTTAAGCGTGTACAAAGCTAAGTTTAATGCAATTTAATTCACTTTACTCATGTTGGTCAAGAAAATGACACTTATGTATGTCAAAAGTTTTATTTCCTTTTTATATTTATCACCACTTCGGAAAAGGTTGAGCATTAATGAGTAGAAATGGCAAAAAACCTCACTGCCACTCTTTTAAGTCAACATTTATAGCTTCACCTTAAAAATTGGTAATAATAGAGACATAGTAATAAATAAGGCTTTCAGGAACAGGAGAGAGTGAGGAAAAGCTAAATACGAGATGAAACAAAATTAACTGATGTGTTATCAAAAACATATCAGATTAAGTGGAGGTGAAGCTAGGACAAATTGGTGACAATGGTACCCCCAGAGATGATAAAATAAATAGAGGCCATCAGTAAAAACGGTGGAATGATGAGCTCAGCCTCACAGTGGTACGAATTGGAGACTAGCTGCGATGGATAGTTTTCAATGGAAACTGTTTGAGGCCTTTTCCAACAGACACAATACCAGGTATCCAGAGATATCCTGTTATTGAGATAACAAGATAAAAAAAATGCTTATTTATTATAAATTAAAAAGTTGTTGCGATGGGAGCAGAGAATGTCTCCGGTGTAAAACTACGTGAGTGCCGGAGCAGTAGGGGTAAGGCTTAAAAGGCATTTATTTTCTCAAAATTGATTCCTTTACAATTATTTGGCATCATTTCTAATATACAAGATACTACCACCGCTTCGGAAACAAATGGCGCTGTGAGAGAGAAGAAGGGTCGCAAGCAACTCTCCCAGTAATTTCCATTACTATAAAATAATAATAATCTAGTTCTAAGCTATCCGATCACTTAGATATTGTGTTGAGCTGTGGAGTAGTAGTATTTACGTCTGAGCCATTTTTTAATGAAACATTTAAATTTATTTATAAATAATTGGGTAGCATGTTTACAAGAGACGGAAGATATGAAGGTGATATTGAAAGGAGAGTGACTGCGGGAAATTGTGTGAATGGAGCGCTGCATGCCTTTATAAACGGTAAGACTGTGCCAATAGAAGCGCGAATGGCTGTACATAATGTAGTGCTTGTCGCCACGTTAATGTATGGAAGTGAGAGTTGGGTATGGCAGAAGAAGCATAAAAGCAGAATTAACGCAGTTGAGATGCGATCACTGCGTAGTATGTGTGGGGTAAGACTGACTGATAGAATTCCGAATGCGGTAATACGAGCGCGCTGTGGTTTGAAAGAGGATGTTGTGACAAGGACTGAAAAAGGAATGCTTAAATGGTTTGGACACGTGGAGCGAATGAGTGAAGAAAGAATGACGCATCAAATATATAAGACAAGTGTGTGTGGGCAAGCCGGTCGCGGGAGACCTCGTAGAACATTCGTCGATCAAATTGGGGACGTTTTGAGAAAAGGAGAGGTCCGAAGCACCCACAACCGGCGAGCATGTAGGAAAAGAGTAATGAATGTAGAGGAAGCGCGTGAGGTTTGTAAGGATAGAAGCAAATGGCATTCTATTGTCTCTGCCTACCCCGACGGGAACAAGGCGTGAGTATGTGTGTGTGTGTGTGTATAAATAATGCCTGAGCTATTATGTATCTTATGATGCCTACTAGAATTAGTTACAAGCAACCCCCTATTTATAGTGTTATAATAATGAATATCACCATTAAGAGCAAAATGGTGACGATTTTTGTCAACGTATATTAAATTTTCATAATTGTACTGACAAACACAGTCATAAACATTATTTCTTTAAATTTTTTTTTGAGAGACTATCTATAACCAAGCTGATAATATATAGCACGAACAGTAAGTACTTCTGAATTATTAAATTACAATAATTTAAAAAATAAAAACAATTTTGTTTCAATCTGCCAATTAATAAAAGTCATAAGCACGTTTATAATATCAATGAAGTCCTTTTTCAGCCCTTTTCACACTGTTGCTATACAAAGTACAAAGCAAGAGTTAAGTGAAAGCGAGAACAATTCGAGGAAGCATATCGTCAGTGTATTCGAATGAACGCAGTTTTCCAAGCTCTCCAGAATTTCCCGCGGGATTGTACTAGCAACGATAGAAATTGACACTTGCCGAAGTCTGCTTTAAAAAGGAAACAGTTAACCGAAAAGTTTATATCCTTTTATATGAATCAGTTATATCATAACAAACATCAAATTCAGAGTTAGGATTGTACCAGAAAGCCTCAGTTATGTCTGCAGTACTCAAATGTATTTTTGAAGGAAAATTTACACTTTTTGGTAGGGGAAAATCTTATGGAGTTGCGTCAACGACATGCTCATGACTGGCGTATGCGATAAATAAAAAAATAATGACACTTTTTGGATGGGGTAAATCGCGTGAGTTCGCGTCACCGAAATGTTTTTAGCAGTATATCTATACAACGTATTGTGCAAAGTTAGTGCTGTGAATACAATGACATATCATTCGCAGTCTGATAAAGGCACGGCAAAAGTGTGCTTATAGACCATGTAAGCACACTATTCTCCTTAGTCGTGTGTCAACTGTTTGTCAATCAACAAGCCTTAGTGTGCTATTAAAAGTGCTTAAATAATACATGAACGACTCAAAAAATAGATGGTGTGACTCATCATCGGTAAGGTTATTTTATTTATTTAAGATTGATATGCTAAAAGCGTAAGTAATTTATTAAATACGAATATTTTTTAATTAAATATGGTACAATTATTGACAAGTCCCCAGACAAGACCCGCTTGTCAGAATGGACACATGAAAGGACACAGTCAAAAATAAAAAGAATTGAGTCGCTCTTTTAACCGACTTCAAAAAAGGAGGAGGTTCTCAATTCGTCGGTATGTTTTTTTATGTTTGTTACCTCAGAACTTTCGACTGGGTGAATCGATTTTGATAATTCTTTTTTTATTTGAAACCTGGTGCTTAGTAACAATAATAGATAGATAATATATAAAAATAGACTTAGATTTATTGCATATTATATCTATTGTTTTGGAATAGTGTTTTTGGAGTTGGTTGTATTTTTGTTAAAAAAAATTTAAAGGCCTATTGAACGATGATTAGCAATATTGTATTTTGTGTAATATGAACGGCTTAAAAGAATGTGAACATACTAGCGCTTTTTACACCTTATAACGGAAATATCCACAGCCTGAGTTATAACTCAGGCTCATGTGGTTACACAGCTAGTTGAAAAATCACACTGCGGCTTTCAGGGGAAGTTTCAAGTACAATGCCACCAAGTGCTGGAATAATTTATCATCGCCGCTACGGGGTTTATATACAGTGTCGAATTTTAGAAAAAAATACAAAAAATACTTATTAATGACCAATACCTCCCTACATCTCCTGCCTTGGTGAACACTGTTTAAATTTCATTGTATTATATAAAATAGCTTCTCGTATTTATTGTTATTTTTTCTTCCTTAGACACATACGTTTTTAATTATTTTTGTTAGTGTCATTATTTATTTTTAGTAACATTTTTTTTGTTAATCATATTTTTCTTTTTTCTCATACTAATTATTTTAGTGCCACAATTAATTATATTTTACTTTTAAAAATATGTCAGTTCAGCTCCAAACTTCACACAATGGGGTCACTGAAACTCAGTGTTGTGCTCATAGTGTATGTACATAACTGAGTGGACTCCAGTTTTGGAAGACCACTGCCACATCAAGTTTTGCTTTTGTTTCTTTTGTATTAAGTTAAGTAAGTTAAGCATTAGACTAAGCATATATTTTGTTCTCTTTAACTTTTTTGTGTGAATGTGTCAGTTTTTCTTCCGAAATAAATTCATTTTCATTTTCATTTTCAAAAAGTTGGTTATGGCGTTCACATCTTCTTCTTCCAATAATTTGAGAATATCTACTGGTATACTTTCCGGACCTAAAGCTTCACCAGTTTTAGCAGATCTTAGTGCTTGTTTCAGCTCCGTTGTTAGAATTGACGGTCCAGAGTGAACCGTGATAGTGACACTCGCGGAACTCCTAGAAGCATACTCAAACATTCTGACTATGTACTCACTCCACATCTTCTTCTCCCTTTCTTCAATGAACGATTCTAGAAAGTTCTAGAAGAAAACTTACGACTCGGTCTCTCATTTTCTCAGATTTAGCTGGATTAACACCAGACACCAAAATCAACAAAAATCACCTGATGACGTACAAAAGTGACAGATATCAAATGAAAACAGTCATAAGTTTCTTTTTATGTATTTTTTCAGTTTGGTTTCATTGTTCCAGTCCAATAAAAACAATTTAATTATTGTCATAGGTTATTTCTTCGCAGCATCGACAACATGCCAGCAAATATGTTGCCCCTACCAGATAAAGGGTTAATTTGTAAGGTGCTACATCCAATCCATGAATTGTGTTTATGAACACTATCACATATTTCATAAAAAGCAATAAATAATAAATTGTATAAATTTAAATTATCGTATATTGGATGCAATCAACCTTTTGTATGTCTTTAGCTATTTTCAGAATAAGTCAAATATACAAGATGAAAAATTTACTTATAAAAATAAATTTAAATCTCATTTTTTATTTGATTGATGAACCAACAATTTCGACTAAAACAAAAAAAACTAAATCATTCACTTCGGATATGTAATCTGAGAGCTTTAAGTACATTCTGCCGAATATGGAGAGTACCTGCAAAAGCACTTAGAACTTTTGGTGGGCGGTTCAACATGAAAATAATGGCGAAAATAGGAGGCAGAATAGCAGTGTATCAGCGTGGATATAAAGAGGTAAATATAAGATAGAACAGAAATAATTGTCTATTTTGACTTTTAGGTCCTACTTTTTTTTATGAAAATAAGGGACGAGATGAACAGGACGTTCAGCTGATGGTAATTGATACGCCCTACCCATTACAATCCAGTGCCGATTAGGATTCTTGAAAAACCCAAAAATTCTGAGCAGCGCTACAATTGCGCTCGTCACCTTGAGACTAAGATGTTAAGTCTCATTTGCCCAGTAATTTCACTAGCTACGGCGCCCTTCAGACCGAAACACAGTAATGCTTACACATTACTCTTTCACTGCAGAAATAGCCACCGTTGTGGTACCCATAATGTAGCTGGCAGCTTATGCAAAAGAACCTGGTATTATTATGAATAATCCTATTATAATATTATAAATGTGAAAGTTTGTATGTCTGGATGTATGTTTGAACTTCTTTAACGCAAAAACTATTGAATGGATTTTGATGAAACTTTGCAATAATATAGCTTACACACCAGAATAACATATAGGCTATAATTTATAAAAAATAATGTGTAAATTATCAGCACATTTAAATAAAATTGGAGTGTCTCTTTGTAATATTGAAATAACCGTTTTTTACTAAATGTATATTATGAACCATATATTATACACCAAAATAACATTTTTTACAATTTTTTCTGTCTGTCTGTTTGTTCCGGCTAATCCGGCGACTTTTATTGGCAGGTAGCTGATGTAATAAGGAGTAACTTAGGCTACGTTTATTTAAGAAAAATAAAGCAATGTCCGAGAAACGGTCTAACTCTAAAAATAATTTATATGGCAAAACAACGTTTGCCGGATCAGCTAGTTGTAAATATATATAAAAATATTCAAATAAGCACATGAATACGAACATTAGCAAGAAGTTATGAAGAGATAAGAGTAAAGTAAGCATTAATTTGTCTGAGTTTGTTAGGTAAGTAGTGTGTATTTTGCTCTTAAGGCTGCCCCTATACGGTTTCCAGATGAAAGTAAACTGTACATTACTAGGGGAAATTTATTTATGAATATCTCACAATATTTTATTATCTACTTACTTTTAATTTGTAATAATACAAAATCAATCTAACAACAGTTTCAACAACCAGAGGGAGGCTCCTTTGCACAGGATGCCGGCTAGTTTATGGATACAACAACGGGGCTTTTTTTTGTCGTGAAGCAGTAATGTGTGAGCATTATTGTGTTTCGGTCTGATGGGCGCCGTAGCTAGTGAAATTACTTGGCAAATCAGACTTAACATCTTAATCTCAAGGTGACGAACGCAGTTGTAGTGCAACTCATAATTTTTGGGTTATTCAAGAATCCTGAGCGGCACTGAACTGTAATGAGCAGGGCGTATCAATTACCATCTGCTGAACGTCCTGCTCGTGTCATACCTTATTTTCATACAAAAAGTAAATTTTTTAATAAGACAAGAATATTAGCGATTATTTTTTTTTATGGAATAGGAGGACAAACGAGCGTACGGGTCACCTGGTGTTAAGTGATCACCGCCGCCCACACTCTCCTGCAATACCAGAGGAATCACAGGAGCGTTGCCGGCCTTTAAGGAAGGTGTTCGCGCTTTTCTTGAAGGAACCCATGTCGTATCGTCCCGGATACACCGCACAAGGAAGCTCATTCCACAGCTTCGTAGTGCGAGGAAGAAAGCTCCTTGAAAACCGCACTGTGGAGGACCGCCACACATCCAGATGGTGGGGATGATATCGTAACTTGTGGCGTTTCGTGCGAAGGTGAAATGCGGCGGCAGGAATCAGGTTGAACAGCTCTTCAGGACACTCCCCGTGATAAATGCGGTAGAAGACACAATGAAGCGACGTCTCTACGCAACGCCAAGTGATCCAGCCGTTCACAGAGCGCTAGGTCTCCGACAATTCGAGCTGCTCTGCGTTGCACGCGGTCAAATGGATCTAACTGATACTGGGGTGCGCCAGACCAGAGATGACAGCAATACTCCATGTGAGGCCGGACCTGCGCTTTGTAGAGCGCTAGAATGTGGGCCGGCTTAAAGTATTGCCGTGCTCTATTTATGACGCCCAGTTTCTTCGAAGCCAATTTGGCTTTGCCCTCCAGATGGCCACGGAATTGGCGATCGCTCGAGATTTTGAGACCCAGTATTCCGATACTAGGCGAGGCTTTAAGGGAAGTGTTCTCGAAGAGCGGTGATACAGCAAATGGGGTTTTTTTTAGTGGTAAACGCGCAAACTTGAGTCTTCTGGGGGTTAAATTGGACAAGGTTGAACTAACCCCATTCCGCGACCTTCTCGAGAGAGGACTCGATAGAAGACACAAGTTTCTCCCGGCACTGCTCGACGTTTTCCCGAGAGAGACCTGCATGGCCCGTGTATACGGCATCACCAGTGCTGTCGTCTTCATAGCAATGCATGTTGGCGGTGTCCAACATATCATTGATATGCAGAAGAAACAGCGTGGGAGATAGCACACAGCCTTGGGGCACGCCAGCGCTCACGGACTTGGGATTCGAGCAATAACCGTTGAAAACGACCTGTATGCTGCGCCCAGTGAGGAAGCTGGAGGTCCACTTGCATAAGCTCTCGGGAAGCCCAAATGATGGAAGTTTTGCGAGGAGCGCCTTGTGCCATACACGATCAAAGGCCTTCGCTATATCCAGAACAACTGCCAGGCCTTCCCCCTTGCTTTCAATAGCCGCCGCCCATCTATGTGTTAAGTATACCAGAAGATCGCCAGTCGACCAACCAAAGCCGTACTGCCGGTCGTTAATCAACTGGTGACCCTCAAGATATACCAAGAGCTGGCGGTTAATTGTGCTCTCCATGATTTTGGAGAGTAGGGAGTTAATAGCAATAGGCCTGTAGTTTTCCGGATCCGAACTGTCTCCTTTTTTTTGGGATCGGATGGACAAGGGCTGACTTCCATGAATCAGGGACTACGCCTTTTGAATAAGAGTGCCGGAATAAACGCGTTAGCACCGGCGTCAACTCAGGGGCACACGTTCTAAGCACGATTGGAGAAATGCCATCCGGCCCGCTCGACTTCCTGACTTCCAACGAAAACAGAGCTCGCCTAGCAGTCTTCTGTCGGAACTGTACTTCAGGCATGGAGCTCTGACACCGCGGGATGGTCGGCGTTGTGTTTTTCTGTTGTCGTCAAGAGTCGAGTTGGAGGCAAAAAGAGTGCACAGGAGATCGGCTTTCTCTTTTGCCGTATGGGCCAGGGTGTCATTCCTCATGTGCAACGGCGGCATGGACGGCTGGTTGAAGTTACCAAGAGCAGCTTTCGACAACGACCAGAACTTGCGTGTTCCGGTCGGGTAGCTGGAAAGCTGCTCGCCAATTTTGACGACGTGCTTCGATTTCGCACGGGCGATTTGCCGCTTAAAAAATCTGGAGGCACGGTTATATTTCCTCTTCAGAACTTTGCAGTTCGGAACCTTTGAGCCCAGCGCCGCAACCCAAGTTCGATACGCCTGTTTTTTGCAGTCAGATGCTGCTTTAACTGACGCATCGAACCAGGGCTGTGATCTGACACCGATCGGTACTACAGAGCTTGGTATAAAAATATCCATGCCCTGCAGTATCACATCGGCTACTGCAACGGCGCAGGCACTAGGATCATCCGAAGGGAAACAAACCCTGCCCCAAGGGTAGGATGCAAAAAAGGAACGCATCTTATCACAATCTGCTGACTTGTAGTGCTAAACGCGGCGGGTCGCTGGTGGTCTGCAACCTTGGCGTCGGATACTACACTCCTGACCAGGCAATGGTCGGACGTTCCGAGAGGGGCGTCGACAGTGACCTGGTAACCATCGGGATGTGTAGTCAGCAGAAGATCTAAAAAGGTCGGCATGTGGCTATCCACATCCGGGAGCCCCGTTGGCATCTCAACCAATTGGGACAGACCATACGCCAATGCAAAATTATGCACAGATCGCCCTGCGTAGTCTGTAGTACGTGATCCAAGCCATTCGGCATTGTGCCCGTTGAAATCACCCAAGACTACGATTTCAGCGGAGGGGATCTGAGCAAGTGCGTCATCAAATGCCGCTTGAACGCAGCCCATGAGGTGATCCGTTTCTGCGTTACCACTATGGGACCTGTAGACACACGCATAGATGCGGACACGGTCCTCTAAATCTACGGAGCCAGAGAGTCCCTACCCTCAAAATTGCCGAGACGGCGACAGCAGATATCCTCCCTAACGTACACACATACCCCGGCATGAGGCATGAAATTATGCTCAATTTTGTACCCAGGGTACGTTAAATATGACGTATCGCTAGGTCGAGATATCTGCGTCTCCGTAAGGAAACACAATGCCGGCTGCGCCGTCTCAAGGTGGTGGTGGACGGCGTTTAAGTTGGAGTGAATTCCCCGGATGTTACAAAAGTCCACGTTAAGCGTGGAGCAGGGTGCCGTGGTGTTGCTGCCCTGTTTGTCCTGTGACATACGCGGTACTGTGCCCTCCCCAGAATACGAGGGGCAGCCCGAGCGCGAATGCTCGGGGAGGGATTCTCCGGCTTTACAAGATCCGGTACCCTCCTGGGGTAGTTTCTCTTTCAATACCGCTCTCATATTTTGTTGGGGGGGGGGGGGAGGACGGGGGGAATGGCCTCCGGTCCTCGACACTAACCTTTGCGAAACATAGCGGCACTAGGCCACTACTTCACGCCGGTATTCTGTGCGAGTGTTGTAAGTAACCCGGACGAGTCTGGCCCGATTGTGCTGACGTCATAAGACGGCAGCGTGACTCTCCCATTTTCAAAAAGCCCGTAGTCGCGTCTTACGACACCCTTGGACCTGGGGCTACCCTATTCTTTTTACGCCCCGGGGCAGCACAAGGCATTTCATAGGAGGATGTGGTTGTCAGACAGCAAGCGAAGCCTCACTATATTAAAGTATAGGAGTAGCACTTTCTCACGAGTTGCGCAGGTAATTTAGGCAATAACTACATCTCCGAGAAAATAGATCCCCGAGTATTTGAAATATTAACAAAAAAGATTTTAAATAAACAATATTCAATTCTTTATGATCTAATATTAAATTATTGTTGTTGAGCAGGTTATCAGCTGTAAATTCAACTTCATGCATCGTTCTTGTTTAATATACAACAAAGAATACTGTTCAATTGATTACTTTTCAGGTTCGTTACAGAAGTTGATTGAACAAATTAAGAAAATATCTTAGTTTAGACGTTCAGCTGATGGTAATTGATACGCCCTGCCCATTACAACGCAGTGCCGCTGAGGATTTTTGTGAAACCCAAAAATTCTGAAGGGCACTACAACTACGCTCGTCACCTTGAGACATAAGATGTTAAGTCTCATTTGCCCAGTAATTTCACTAGCTACGGCGGCGGCCATTACTGGTAACCTCAAAAAAAACATAAATAAATATAAGAAACAATAGATAAAGATAAAAACTATTGATCAATTTAAGATGTCTCGAAGTGACAACACACACAATATCCAACGGAGAGTGTAGAGACAATTCAATCACAATAAAACAGAACCAATCTAAACCTGAGACGTATTTACAACACTTTTCGAACAAGCGAGCTGTTCAATTGGGGCTTTGACCGCTTTTATTTTTCTAGACCAATTTGGAATGTTAAAATATGACGCAATGAATGTATTCTTTTTTTTAATGAAAATAAGGGACGGGACGAGCAGGAACTTCAGCTGATTGTAATTGATACACTCTGCCCAGTACAATGCAGTGCCGCTCAGGATTGTTGGAGAACTTCAAAAGTTCTGATAAGTCTCATTTGCCCTGTAATTTCACTAGCTACGGCGCCCTTTAGATCGAAACACAGTAATGCTAACACATTACTGCTTCACGGCAGAAATAGGCGCCGTTGTGGTACCCATAATCTAGCCGGCATCCTGTGCAAAGGATCCCACTGGTACTCACAACATACATACCTAGTCTTGCCATAAATACTGAAACAAAAGAAATTTTCTATTACTAATAACATTGATTACTTTGAGCATAAATTCGGTCATTTTGTTTGTTAAAATGTTGCTCAATTGAAAAAAAAAATCTAATTATTCGTAAACATAATTTTTCTGTGAACTCCCTTTGCGTACCGCTGGTGTAGATGTTTCTATTTAACCACCCTATTCTTTTTTAAATTATCAGTTAAGAAATGACCTGCACGTCTCTTATAGACTGCAAGACCTAAGTCATCTTTAAAACACGCGACATTGTTCTAGATGCTATCTTCATCTCCCGAGATAAAATCTTTTGCTCTCGGACAGGATTTCTTCGAATTCTTTCCCTTACTACCTTTACCACCTGTATCGTACGAACACTACGTGGACGGCCAGATCTTTTTCTGTCACAAACAGAGGAGGTCTCATTGTACCTATGAATAGTACACAAACATTTTACTTATACCAAGTGTGTGGAGAGTTTTAAGAATTGCATTTGGCTCCATGCTTACTTTATGTAATGCAATCCCAGCGATTATGTTCTCTCTACCCCATTTTAATTAGGCATAATATTGTACAATGTATTGGTGCCAAAATGAGAAAACTCAATGAACAATCACATTATGAAAATGACAGATTCCAAATTCAAATCTAATATTTTGTTTGTTTTAAACTGTAACAGTATATTTTATGGCCTTAGTAAAGATTCACGCTATGGACAGGTTTGGATTGGGATTTTGTGAGACAAAAACGAATCAGTCATACGTGAAAGATATTCATTCATAATTTGGGATCTAAATTCATGGGCTAATGCATTCCCATAACGCTCTGGCTGTTTGATATAGACTGATAAATGAGTTTTTTTCTTTGAAGTGAAAATTTCTTTAGAAGTTCTGAGTATTCTGTTTTGGCGGTATTGAATGAGACTGAACTGTTATCTCAGCAATGTTACGCTCACGGATAAAGTTGGCTCGAATCGTTTACCAGTGGGAGGCTCCTTTGCACATGATGCCGGCTAGATTATGGGTACCACAACGGAGCCTATTTCTGTCGTGAAGCAGTAATGTGAAAGCATTACTGTGTTTCAGTCCAGTGAAATTCCTGGGCAAATGAGACTTAACAGCTTATGTCTCAAGGTGACGAGCGCAGTTGTAGTGCCACTCAGAATTATTGGGGTTCTTCAAGAATCCTGAGCGGCACTGCATTGTAATGGGCGGGAATTATCAAAATCGTTTCACCCAGTCGTAAGTTTTTAGGTAACAAACACAAAAAAAACACCGACGAATTGAGAACCTCCTCCTTCTTTGAAGTCGCTGAAAAAGATCATTTAAATGTAGTTTTCTAATTCTATTCAAAAAACGAATTAAGCCGTTATGCGTCGGGGTTATCATATCATAATCATGCAATCTCGCATCTGTTTTTTAAATGATGCTTCAACGAGAGAATGCAATTACTAATATTGTTATCGAGGAGCTTGTTAAGTTAATCATTATTAATAGTTTCTTGACCCTGTCATCTTCCATCATTGTCATCGACAATATTAAATTCCTACGAAGTGATTGTTAAATAAAACTGTTTAGATATTTTGTGTCCTCTGTCATTTAAGGCGCGTAGTATTGTGAAATAATTATCTTTTTTATTAGTTTACTGAGAGATCAAAAAAAATATATATATGTTCCATAGTGTATCCATAGTTGACCACCTACCTGTTAGTGACCCTACCCATTGAGCTTGGGATCCCAGGTTCGAATTCCGGTAGGTGAAATCATTTATATGATGAATATGTATGTTTGTTTCCGAGTCATGGATGTTTATTTGTATTCATGTATGTTTAAGTAGGTATATTGTATTTAATATTTAATGTGTCATTTTACGGTGTTTTTATGATATGATGCGATGAATACATCGATTAATTCTTTGCGCGGGTATTTTTTTTACTTTTTCTATCAAATTTTCGATCGACGTTTCAACAATCAGGGTGGGAGTAGAACGGGATGGCGTCATCATGAAAAGCAAAAATGACCGTCCGGTGCCAAATCTAGGAGCAAACTGAACTATCGGCCGAGTCTGGCCGACTAAACAGTCGGTGGTTAATGAATCCCTCGAGAATTATACGTCACTCGAACGGTTGGCTCAGTGGAAAGAGCGCTCCAACGGATGGCGAGAGGTCATGGGTTCGAGTCCCGCATCGTTCATAAATTTTGTTTTTAAATTTAATTTGTGTAATTAATCCCATTATTTATGTATCGCTTTTGCATAGATTACGAATGTCTCTAGCAACTAGGAATTGGCCTAGTTTAAATACTAATGGCAATATGATAATGTAAGATTACAATAATTGTTATTTATATTCATTAATTATGTATTTCTTAGTATATTTCTTCTTTTCTTTTTTAATAATTGATAAATAATCATCAAGATATTTAAGTACCTCTATAGATTTTTTTTTTATTTATTCACATATAAGTTTATAATAATAATAAAGAAAATACTTAAAGCTAGCATCAGAAAACCACCCGGTTTGTAATATATGCCAAAAAAGAATTAAATCTAGGTACCTACTTATCTGGAAATGAAATGAAATTATTTATTTTGCTTTGGAGTAGGGTATGTCCAGATCTTGTTGTTTGATGTCTCTATCCAGCTTATATTAAAAGCATGCAAAAATCATCCAAATGTTTTAAGTTTTCTTTAGTGTTAATTCCTCCAATATTTGTCATGTAACAATCCCACACGTGTTTCGCCTCTACACGAGACATCCTCAGCACATGTTGTCTCGCCAAACTCTGGCACGAGACTGAATTAAATGAGCTGGAAACCGCTCTTCTTCACGAACTGTGATTGGTCGGCTGTTGTGACGTACTACCCCCGGACGAGATACGTAACAATGGTGAAGGGACCAAATTTGTTTGTTCATTCAACAATGTAAGCATATTATTTTTGTGTTTTTTTATTTCTTATTGCTCTAACACATTCAATAGAAATAATAAAACACAAAAATAACATGTTTACATTGTTGAATGAACAAATAAATTTGGTATTTGGTAAAAAGTATGATTTCAGTTTTTTTCTTAATATTACGATATCAGAGCTGACCGTTAATTTACAGCTTTCACAATATAGTTACCATCAAATTTAACAGCATTAATACCATATCCATAATATTTAGTAAAACTATCGTTTAATCTCTTCAATTGAAATAAGCAATTAATAGTGAGTAAAGTGCAATCACGATTGAATATTTGACTCTACAGCAGAATCGATTTTGCTACCGGAAACACCGATTTGAATTTAAATTAAGAACGTCCAACGGAAACGGATATACGTCCGGAAATTGGCTTAGGGCTTATTTCCAAACGCTTTTAAAATACACAACAATCTTTTTAAGTAATGATATTAAATTTAGTCTTAATAATATTATTATTCTATGTATTATGATTCTTTTACTAAGATTGCCATTAGTGTATTCTGAATTTAATATAAAAAATAGCGTGCGTACAACGAACATAATATGTCAGAAATGAAACCTGCTCAAAAAACTCAAACGTAAAGGCCTAAAACAGACGAGACGAGCAGGACGTTCATCTGATGGTCATTGATACGCCCTGTACAATGTAGTGCCGCTCAGGATTCTTGAAAATCCCAAAAATTGTGAGCTGCACCACATTAAGCGCTCGTCTCGTTGTTAAGTTTCATTTGACGAGTAATGTCACTAGCTACGGCGCCCTTCAGACCGAAACACAATAATGCTTACACATAACTGCTTCACGGCAGAAATAGGCGCTGTTGTGGTACTCATAATCTAGTCAGCATGGATCAAAGGAGCCTCCCACTTGTGAATCTCAATCTCGAATGAAAACAATAGAAACGTAAAGTATCCTGAAATGCAAATATACCCAATTTGGAATTTAAAACAATCGTTTAGATGGTTGGCCACGCTAGCAATTAATCTAAGTGTCCGACCCTCCATAAATCTTGTGCCCAGTTGAACTGCCTCCACACATCTTATAACAACGGTCTCACCGCTAATCTTCTTATTATAATAATAGTCCGCTAAATTTAAATAAAACACATTTAATGAATAAAATCGCGTGTTATTGTAACTGTATTTTAACATTACATTTTTGCGTAAAAGTTAAATTTTTGTTATTTTATTTTAGTTAACCCGACGTTTCAAGACCTTTCCAGATCTCGTTTTCAGGGGGACTGCTATGAAATGCTAAATACAACCTAGTCTCGCCTTAATATTGAAACAAAGAAAAAAAAAAGACGTGTGGCACTCGGGGACTGCCGCGGTGACGCTATTGCATAGCATTTTTTATCAACTTATGCAATTATTATTATTTATTTATTTTATTTATGCAGTATATTTTTTTAATAAAATTAATTTTAAAAAAAGCAAATGGGTACTGAGTAAAATTTAACTTGCAAGATTTGATAACAGACAGACAACGGGACAGGTGAAACTAAATAAAAATGCTTGTCATAATAATAAAAATTAAAAAAAACGTGATAAAAAAAATAAAGAAATTAAAAAAAAATCATGATTTACCCCACGCTCGAACCTGGGACCTTCTGCACAACGAGCATATGTGATAACCGCTGTTCCACGGCAACTGTAAGAGTGTGCCGAAATATCTATATACATCTAGTATGTAAATGTTAGGTAATTTTCGTTACGGAAATTCTGGATTCGGTCCCCACGCTCAAGGCCCGCGACAGAAGCTATGCAATAGCTTAAAAATTGCAACTAACGTTTATTACTTTTATCTACACCAATGCTTTAAATGCTCTATTAAAAATTCTGAAACAGTTAGCTTATTGCCAACATTAAAACACCCAATGTTCTAATAACCATTACATCATCCAAACGAGTGTTGTAATGTTGTACTGAATTTCATAACAACACTCCTATGTTTTTTTTTAGATCCCTTCATGCGCAAAGAGTCTCATTTCAGCCACATTCTTATTGCTCGATGCATGGTATCTGTATGAATTTCAAAAAAAGAATATTGTCGTTTATACGCGTTCCACACTACCAGAACGTCGCGCGCCGTAAAAAAAAAAGTAGGTTATTCAGATCCCCGCCATTTTTCTTCGATATTTTTTTTGTTTTGTTTACAAAAAATTATAATAAGATTAAGCGATTCATTTTAAACGCCAAATATTCGAGTGAATTTTAATTATTGCACTATACAAAATGTAAATTACTACTAAAATAAATAATTGATTCATTAATACTTAGTTTATTTGTATATAATCAGTAATGAATGAATGATATTAGGCTACTACTAGGACTGGTGTTTTAATGTTAGCAGTAAGCTAACTGTTCCAGAATCTTTTCGAGGAATCATATTCTGGGTGTAGATAAAGTCTTGTATGCAACTGTAGATAATTAGGTATTAAAACACTCATGTGATACTATTATCACACTCGGCTTCGCCTCGAGTGATAAATCCACATTCGTGTTTTAATACCCCTTATTACGCAACAGTTGCATAGATAACTATTACAAAAGTATGACTTAGTCACTCCTTTATAGCTTATACCCCACCAAACCATCAATGAAGTCGGATAGTGTCCATGTAACACTCTGTCGACTAATTCGGAGGGTTCCTTACAGCTTTTAGCATAAATACGGTCATTTTGTTTGTTAAAATTTTGCTAAATAATTCTAAAAAATTTTTTCATCCATAAATTTTTTTTTTCTGTAACCTTGTAGTTGTATCGAATTCACCACCCTATTATTTTTTAAATTATCAGTTAAGAAATGACCAGTACATCTCTTATAGGCTGCAATTCCTAAGTCATCTTTTAAAATACGCGACATGGTTCTAGGTTCTATCTTCATCTCCCGATATAAAATCTTTTGCTTTCAGACAGGATTTCTTCGTATTATTTCCCTTACTGCTTTGACCACCTTTTTCGTACGAACACTTCGTGGACGACCATATCTTTTTCTGTCAGCCCGTTACACAAACATTTTACTAATACCAAGCGTATAGAGAGTTTTAAAAATTGCATTTGGCTCCATACCTAATTTGTGTCATGCAATCACAGCGATTCGGTTTGCCATTCAATTTCATTTCATTCCATCACCCCACTCAAACTTTAATATCGCAAAAAATTGTAAAATGTATTGGCGGCAAAATGAGAAAATGCAATGATATTTTGTTTATTTTAATTATAACAGTATGTATGGCCAGACTAAGTCTATATATATATATAACAAAAACATCCAAATGTTGCGAGCCTTTTTGAGTTTAAACACGAGACTCGTGCCAAAGTTGGGCGAGGCAATATCATCTGAGGATGCCTCGTGTAGAGGCGAAATACGTGCTGAATTGATCGAAGACGAATCTTAGCGGAACTTACACTTAAGAAGGTTCACAACAATTGAATGATTAAGTCTAAGTATTATCACTATATTAGTATATTAGCCACAAGTTCAGAGCACTATTGTTAAATAAATACGTCAGCAGGGAAAACGTGTTATCTAAATCATTATTTACCAAGTATAATGAGGCAGAGTTTGAAACACTCGTAAAATAAATTCAGGCTATGATGGGATACCGTGATAACGGGTTATGAGTTCGTTTACCGTCGGCTAACACGCTACAATTCACTTAATACTGATAAGATGTACCTGCCTGGCTTTTATTCAACGGAAACTCTACAATAATAATATGATGACGTAGCAAAGTCGAGGCTTTTCGATTCTGCTGTGAGATCTAAAAAGCGTACTTAGATTTTCCTGTTTTTTATGGAAATGGAGGACAAACGAGCGTACGGGTCACCTGGTGTTAAGTGATTACCGTCGCCTACATCCTCTTGCAACACCAAAGGAATCACAGGAGCGTTGCCGGCCTTTAAGGAAGGTATGTATATGTTTGTATTTAAATTAGCTTGGAGAATGATTAAGATATTCTCGTGCCGTGTATTGATTTGAAAATCAATACACAGCACGAGCAAGATTGGGAATTATGTTTGATGTCAAAGCGCTGTCACCGACCCAAAACACATTATGGTGACCTGAGAATGGAAGAACAACGAAATAACATCTAGAAACTTCTAAATCGGAGAAATCTCGCAGTAATTTTTTGTGCTCTTTTAAAAAATATTATAAAAAAATATAATATATCATTGCTATTTAGTCCCAGGCTGTCTGATCATTAAAAATATATTCTACAATTAAGTATTAAGATTAATAGTATTGCCTTTATTTTAATTAATCCTTAAACGTTATATATAGAAAAATAGTAGATAAAACTCATAAATATTTATATGTTAGGGGTAATAATAGAAGGTTGATTAAACTTAAGTTAAGCCGAAAATTAAAGCAACATTAATTTGTAAAAGGTATAAAAGGCATTTATTTTCTCATAATTGATTCTTTTACAATTCTTTTTGATGTCATTTCTAATAAACTAGATACTACTACCGCTTCGGAAACAAATGGAGTTCTGAGAGAGAAGAAGCGGCGCAAGAAACTTGCCCAGCATTCTTTTAATGCATCTGGCGTTATAATATCTAGTTGTACCCAATACTGGCTGGTAATACTAGTAATTCCAGGGTAAACCTTTTTTTATGATAATATGGGACGAAACGAGCAGGACGTTCAGCTGATTGTAATTGATACGCCCTACCCATTACAATGCAGTGCCGCTCAGAATTCTTGCAAAACCAAAAAATTCGGTACTACAATTGCGCTCGTCACCTTGAGACATAAGATGTTAAGTCTCATTTGCCCAGTTATTTCACTAGCCACGGCGCCATTCAGACCGAAGCATAGTAATGTTTACACGTTACTGCTTCACGGCAGAAATAATCGCCGTGGTGGTACCCATAATGTAGCCGGCTTCCAGTGCAAAGAAGCCTCCCACGGGTAAACCTAAGTTTACATATCTTTCTAACATTACCTGTAACATTTACAGTTATATGAGTACAATTTATTTAGTCTTTTCGCGGCATAAGATACTTTAAGAGCAACAAAACCAATTCGTAGTAAATTAATACCGAACAAATAATAGTCATTCACATAAAAGCCTCACAATTACACATAATGCCCTCAGCTATTGAAATACAATGAAACGAAAGGAAAAACGTGATAATATTTATTGATTGTTGCCAGTAACAATGTCTGCTTTTAACGTGATGTGAATTTGATTTGTTCAGTTCAGAAAAATGACGATTCTTTTACGATTTGATGCTAATGCTGAGATAAAAACGTGTTGCTAATATGAATTGCATCATAAGATACATAATAGCTTTAAGGGTAAATGTATACACTTCTATAATAAAGTCCCAGCCAATGTTCAGGCATTATCTATAAATAAACTTAAATGTTTTATAAAAAAAATGGCTCTGTCGTAAATCCTATTACTCCACTGCTGAATATCTAAATGATCGGACAGCCTGGGACTCGATTGTGATTATTTAAGTTGATTATTATTTTTAATGACTGTACAATATTGTATATTTTTTATTGAAAAGAGCGCAAAAAAAGAATGCTGGGAGAGTTTCTTGCGCCACTTCTTCTCTTTCAGAGCGCTATTTGTTTCCGAAGCGGTAGTAGTATCTAGTATATTAGAAATGACATCAAAAAGAATTCTAAAGGAATCAAGTTTGAGAAAATAAATGCCTATTATGCCTTTTATAAATATACTAGAAGATATATATATTAATCGGCCTCTTTGATTTTACAATAAACAAGCACTGTCCGTGACTTTGTTCACGTAAAGAAGTACGATAATAAACTTTAGAACAACATAAGTTTTTTATACGCTATTTATTAGCTTCACCTGCATGTATGTTTGTTTGTTTCGAATCGTTTGGGCGCGATTTTGACCCACTTTAAACAGACAGATTTAGTTAAAACTTCGTAGATTTATCGAGGACCGATGACTATACATTAATTAGATACAATTACTCCAAATTTCAATTTGCTAAATCTTCTTTATATAATTTTCATCTATCGTCTATAAGGCAGTAATTGATGTTAATTTTAAATTTAAAAATGAATTTTCTATTTTTTAGGTCAGCTTTCTATAAAATGCATGTTTTTTAGTTGTTTTTAACAACTTTTTTTTAAAGACTACTATACTATGTGGTAATGTATTAAATAGTTTAATACTTAACCTAATAAATAAACCACAAACATTGTGAAGAATAAGATTGGGAAAGGCGAGCCTGTGTTTTTTTAATGAAAATAAGGGACAAGACGAGCAGGACTTTCAGCTGATGGTAATTGATACGCCCTGCCCATTACAATGCAGTGCCGCTTAGGATTCTTGAAACCGCAAAAATTCTGAGCGGCACTACAACTGCGCTCGTCACCTTGAGACAAGATGTTAAGTCTCATTTGCCCAGTAATTTCACTAGCTACGGCGCCCTTCAGACCGAAACACAATAATGCTTACACATTACTGCTACACGGCAGAAATAGGCGCCATTGTAGTACCCATAATCTAGCCGGCATTCTGTGCATCGGAGCCTCCCACTGGTGAATTATAAGTATTTCAATGTACTAGGCTCTCATAATAACAGGCAGACAATTGTATATATTTAAAAAAAAGATTACTCTTGACAACTTGGTGTTTTAAATTGTCACGTATGTTTTTTTTTATGAAAATAAGGGACAAGACGAGCAGGACGTTCAGCTGATGGTAATTGATACGCCCTGCCCATTATAGCTACGGTGCCCTTCAGACCGAAACACAATAATGCTTACACATTACTGCTACAGGGCAGAAATAGGCGCCATTGTAGTACCCATAATCTAGCCGGCATTCGGTGCATCGGAGCCTCCCACTGGTGAATTATAAGTATTTTAATGTACTAGGCTCTCATAATAACAGTGAAAGCATATATTGTTACGTAGCAATAAAGTATTATGATATCACGACCCCACAAAGCCTCACGTTTTATTAAGCTGTGTACATGTAACGCGTCAGTATCAATAAAAGTTTGGTCTTTGTTCGGCAGGAATGGGGGACGAAACACAAATATTTCGTTACACACACCGCGTGCCCTGTTATGCTTCATCATTATATATTATTAAAAAGGTGGTACAACAAAATTTTAAAACACAATTAATAAAATTTGAAAACAAAATTTTATGAACGATGCGATGCTGAGAGTTGAACAAAGCATACAAGATTTTATGACGATACGTCACTTGAAGGGTTAGTTCAGTTGGAAGAGCACTCGCCCGGAACGCGAGAGGTCATGGGTTCGAGTCCCGGATCGTTCATACTATTTTGCTTTCAAATTTTATGTGTGTATTAATCCTAAAAGTGAGGGTTATCACTTTAAAAACATAACAAATTGTAGACGAATTTCTGTCAGGCGTTTATGAAACTAATCAAAATCAATAATTTTGAACGAATAATTCAATAAATATTTCTATAGTACAACCGTAAGTTTATATTAAATTGCTTTATATAATCAAAACAAGTTACTCAAAGGCTTAAAATTAATTACGATATTTCAGAACGAAACTAATTAATTAGATTCATCCTATTAGTCCTAATATGATTCGTCGTTTAGTTTGAAGATTGCTTCGTCAAGGCTTTAGCTCTGATAACGAGCGAATTTGTTACCAATTACTTCAAGTTAAGGTAATTAAATTTCAGAGACTTTGATAAAAAAAATTGTGAGCATATTAGCAGCTATTCGCTCATTATAGATATTTCTATGAAATTTTCTGAAAGCGTTTAAGTAGGTTAAATATTTTAGATGTATTCCAATTTTGAGTTTTTAACCGACTTCAAATAGAAGGAGGTTTTCAATTCGATTGGTATTTTTTATGTATGTATCGATGACGCTGAGATTTATGATCCAATTTTCGTGATTCTTTTTGAAGTTTGATGTGGAATGTTTGCCATTTGGTCCCATAAAAATTTGACATAGTTTGGGCCAGCAGTTTTCATTTTATGAATATTTTTGTTTACATGGATGACTTTAGTATAGTTTGTGTAAATTTTTAGGAATTTTCATTTAGTTTGATTGTATATTATTATTACTAACCCGTTTGCCGAAAAGTGGGTGTTAGGCTATCTGTTATTTATAGGTAACAATCTTTCTATACGATATTTCAGTGTCTCACATCTTATGGTAATCTTATACCTTTGATATTAATAAAATTCTATTATTTGTATGTGCTACCTGTTGATAGATTTTAAGTCGGTGCCAAATGTAATAGCAGGTACCTACACTTGCCACGCGACTTTGAGTTGGATAGTTTCCACTAGAACCAAACAACCCAAGCGGGCAAAGCACCGACTTAAACCCTACCCCAGCACATACAAATAATAGTATTTTATTAATATTAAAGGTATAAGATTTGCATAAGGTAAAACTCAATAGAGATTTAATTTAATACATAAATTAAATCTCTATTGAGTTTTTGAAGTCGATTTTTGTAAACTTAGTTTTTTTTCATGCTTGCTTTTAAATACAGTTTTCTTGGGGAAATTTTAATTTACCAATATTGGTTACAAGCGTCGTTATGCCATTGCTTGCAACAAAAATCTTAATTTGTACAAATATAAAAATATTTGCCCATTTCAATCTTCAAAACTAAATATTATTATGTTTGAGATAATAACAAAATAATACTTGAAAATGCATACAACCAGTCTCTATTTTGTACCAACTTTTTACAGTTTTAATGAAATTTGTTCATTT
Source organism: Leptidea juvernica (assembly GCA_949711755.1). Classification (NCBI taxonomy): domain Eukaryota; kingdom Metazoa; phylum Arthropoda; class Insecta; order Lepidoptera; family Pieridae; genus Leptidea; species Leptidea juvernica. The sequence goes on along the minus strand of CATIXQ010000021.1, from coordinate 3,245,174 downwards.
CTTTCGCTTTATTGTTTGTTCGCTGGATTTCCCCGAGGATATCTGTAACTTGGCGATATAAGATTTCATTTGCACTAAAACTATAAAAAATATTACGTTATAATTGTATTTATTTTTCATGAAATGTTAATGTATCTAATGTTCTATAGTTAATTTGATGACTCTTGGAAAGGAGTTGGGGGAACCAGAAATTATTGAGAAAAGCGCAAAAAAAATTAGTAACACTACGAAGAGCGTTTAGTATAAGTGGGTAAGGGTTATAATAAGTGAACACTTATACAAATCTATGCACTCTTCAAGCAATAAAGTGGGTGTGTAGGTACCTACTATTACATTTGGCTTGGCACCGAATAGAACCTATCAATAGGTACCACATTCAAATAATAGTATTTTATTAATATTAATATTAAAGGTAAAGGTTTGCATAAGAGGTTTATTAAATTAAATTTTTAGTTATTTGATACTTTTCAGTTTTTGAAGTAGGTTTTTTTAAACGTAGTTTTTTTTATCGACTTTGAAAAGGTGAAGTTACATCATATTTTGAATAAAAATATTTGAATTTCAATTATGTAGTACCTTAACGTGCAAAACTGGTTATATATTTTTTGTAACTTTAGGGATATTTCTATAAAATATACACCAGTCATTCTCAAATGATATTTTCTGAAGATGATTCTTCTAAATTTTGTTGGTTATATAAAAAAAAATAAAAACACAAGAAATATCATAGTATTTGCTTTGATTAACGCGAGTGTTACACATTTAAATAAAACATTTTTAAAGGATTAAACGCGTGTAATTGTAACTGTGTTTTACATTAGATTTATGCGTAAAAGTAACATTTTTATTTTTATTTTAGTTAACCCCACGTTTCAAGACCTTTCCAGATCTCGATTTAAAAGGTCAAAGATAGCATTTGACATAGTTGGTCATTATAGTTGAGAATATTGCCTCCGAGACAGTAAATGGCGCTAAACTTCATAATGACAACTATGACAAATACTATCTTTGACTCATTTCATCTGGAGATCCCCTGAAAAAGAGATCTGGAAAGGACTTAAAACGTCGGGATAACTAAAATAAAAATATAACTTTTACGCAAAAATCTAATGTAAAAATACAGATACAATTACTGGCGTTTTAATCCATTAAAAGTGATTTACTTTAAAAGGCGTATCATATAAGAACCACAATGTCTTATTTTATTAAATACCCCAGTCATAACCAGACTGAACTCATCAATAAGATCTTAGCACTAAATATAAATGAAACGGATACCAAAATAGGATACTATTCTAACAAATTCATGAAGTATTATTAGCATACTCGAGACAAGATCCTTTATATTCTTAATAAAACTGAAACGGCGAGTGTTTCGTTGGAAAGTTTCAACGTTTCATCAGATCTGAATGAGTCTCGTCTCCCGGATTTTGTGATAAGCAACAACTTTTGTTTAGCTATTTTGAAGTTATTACATTTGTTGTATTAGAATATTCTTTTCGATTTGACTTGGAATTACGTGGTAAGTTATATCACTACATAGTATAAAACAAAGTCGCTCTCTCTGTCCCTATATCCCTATGTATGCTTAAATCTTTAAAACAACGCAACGTATTTTGATGCGATTTTATTATTTATACTAGCTGACCCGGCAAACTTTGTTTTGCCATATAAAGTATAATTTACGCGATAGTTTTATAAGTAATAAAATATTGCCTATATTATAGCCTGTACATCATTTTGTTCTATTGTCAATAGTTTTTGCAGCGCACGCAGAAATAGGTTTTCGATTTTACACCTTGTGTTACAAAATAGCAATTTTATTACGGATCCCTAATCTTGAAAAAAAAATAGCCTATAGCCTTCCTCGATAAATGGACTACCCAACACTGAAAGAATCATTCAAATCGGACCAGTAGTACCAGAGATTAGCGCGTTCAAACAAACAAACAAACACTGCAGCTCTATATTTTAGTATAGATGTATAATAACTACCATTAAATAGTGGAGAAATACTGTTATTTTTGAGGTTTCTAATGAGATGTCTTAAATAATTAAATTTTTCCCGCTTACATTGCAAACGCAGGCTGAACTCTACGAGATTTATCACAATAATGTACTAAGTATTGTAGACATTGAAAAAGTCTACAGAAAACTCCGCTATGGTATATGTCTCTTTATGGATATCCCACAATAAAATTTTCGAAGCGATTTTAACCAATACAGCATTAACACTTATCTAGTTAAGTATCTTAAATACATTGTTGATTTAATATAGATCTATATGGCCCTTTACAGCATATGATTTAAATGAACATTTTCGAAGATATTACAGATTTAATAGCACACAGATTGAATTTAGCAGCGATCGGACGCGTACTGGACCGATTTTTCAAATTTAACACGTGTGTCAGGACAACGTCTGTCGGGTCCGCTAGTGTAGTATAAATGTCACAGTCGTTTTTAGTAGCCTGATTTAGTTGGGTTTTTGTCTCCCATTTCTTTTAACAGAATGAAAAATTGTAAACAAATTTTAATCAATGACGCCTGTCATTGCTAGTTTGTAGTTACTTGCCAATTTGAGAAACCCACACTTGTTTTGCGATGATATATTTATTGTTTTATTGTTTGTATTTATATATAGCTGAAATAAATTATAATTGTAAGATTCCTTTCATTAATAACATCTACTTTGTAATATTTTTAATTATTCATTTATTTACTTTGTATTTCATAAAGGCTACAGAACATTATTATTAATTTACGGTGTGTATGGATGATGCAGCTACTGTACTCAATAACTTTTGTATTTCTACATTTACTTTTTTAGCTTAGGTAATCTTGTAAGTCATTGACTATTTGACGTTTGAGTATGTTTGTTACATCACTTTACATATTATATTGTAATTGAAATGATTTGTAAATCGAAGAAAATTCAAAAACCATGATAAAAAAGAGTGGCAATGAATTTCTTGCTACTTCTCATTAGCTCAACCCTTTTCGAAGTAGCGGTAGATTCAATAAGAAAAATTATTTATTTGACATTCACAAGTGGCATAGGTCATGGACCTAGATGAATAAAGTGATTTTGATTTGATTTGATTTATTACATGACGTATTAGCTTAACATGGGGAAACAGAGGTTTTATACCACCATACCTATGTCGTCAATGATATTATAAGCATTAAAAGTTGCATAAAAAGCAAAACATAAATAATATTTTAAATAATAATTGACGACCACACATACAATAATTAAGAAAGAAAGAAGAAAGAATTTTTTTTTTTTGAAACGTATAAGTAAGTAGTTTTATACAAAGACATAACATAAAAAATAAATATAAACTTAAGATTGATAAACAAGCAAAGAACAAAAAAGACTGAAACATTTCTATTATTTATATACGATTCAAAAAATGGTCCCAACTCAGCATGTTGCTGGTTTCAAAACCAACGATGGTTGGGCCATTTTGTGACGTCACGAAAAATATTTTGATATAAAATAAAAGCAAAACTTTTTACTGGTAGAAAACTAAAAGTAACGTGGTATAAAAACTAAATCTAAAACTCACATAAGGTTACCCAATTAAGGCATTAATTAAAATAGTACATTTATATACTTTTTAGTTCAGTTTATCGCATGGAGCAGTTTTGAATAACGTCAAAAATTAAAATTCACCAGTCCATCCATTTTTACTCTTAAACGAAACGTCAATTCTGGGGATTGCAAAAAGCGCCAATTGTTTTGCAATTTCCAGCTCGTAAGCCTAACAACAAAGCTATGTGTCTACCAATTTTAGTAGTTTTTGTGTATTATCTATATATATAAAAGAAAGTCGTGTTAGTTACACTATTTATAACTCAAGAACGGCTTTACCGATATGGCTGAAAATTGGTGAGGAGGTAGCTTAGATCCAGGTGACGGACATAGGATAAAATAAGTCATAAAATATCAAAAAAAAAAATACGAAAAAATATTATTATAAAAAAAAGTATTTTGTGATATATTTTGTATGGACTGACATTTTGATGACATCTCGAGAATAGAAAGAATTCAATATAGTTTTTTGTTAGTTTCACGCTACATGAGTTATAAAATACAACTGACAGTGCAAGTCATGTTATTCAAGTTGACCGGTTGGTGTGTTTGTTTCGAGTTTCTATTAGCTTATTGTGCTGATATTATCATTAATAATGTCACGACCAAGACGATCAAATTATTCCCGACAAAGACGTAATGCAACTAGGTTTCGAAATATTGCGAATGAAAGGACTGAAGAAGAAAAAGAAATTGCAGGTGAAAAGAACCGCGTAGTATGGATTGTCTTCGTGCTATGAATCACAAGAGCAAAGCGTAGCAGCCCGTAAAACGGGCTGGCACTACGAAATCATCCAGTAAAACCTCAGAGATCAACAACTTATAGATAATTTTCGACGCACAAGAAGAAGTTTATGAAGTACTGATTTGAATCGAGCAGCGTTTCGATACGATTGCAGTACTTATACTGTACTGTAGTACTGCTTGCATACTAGCTTTCGCATTGGGCCGATGGACGTTGTTTGCGAGTATACTGCGGAGAAACGCAAGAATTGTGCTGCCATGTTCTAGAAAACACTCAAAAATACAATGTTTGTTTCCAAATGCCTCATTTGGGGCAGACATCTAAGAACGAGGATATTATAAATCAGTAATACGGGTTTTGCTATTGATATTGTATATATAATGACAGATTCACCATCGTATTGGATCACTGCAACCTCTCGAAGATGCACAACTTAAATTTTTACAATTATACTTCAGGGGCAACATGGACAAATAACTTGATCGATGTCAAGAGATCAATGCAGCAATGATAATAGCAATTCTTCAGATCTGTAGCAACTATTTAATGAACATTTTGTATGACGAGTTATCCCGCAAATCTTTAATTTCCGATCCGTCTCGCATTCGCCCTGACCATTCAAATCTTAAGGCCAATCCTTGAAAGTTTGTGGTATGAATCAAGACAATCCGTTTCCGAAGGTCAATATATATATAAGAGATTTCCACGTATATAGTCACTCATCACGATATCTTTGGAACCACTAGAGCTAAAGACTTGAAATTTGGTAGGAATATTCTTTTCGCCGAGTAGAGGTCAGCTAATATGAGATTATTATGAACAGAACAACGTCTGTCGGGTCAGCTAGTCTATATATATAAAAATGAAATTGCTGTTCGTTAGTCTCGCTAAAACTCGAGAACGGCTGGATCGATTTGGCAAATTTTGGTCTTGAATTATTTGTGGAAGTCCAGAGAAGGTTTAAAAGATGAATAAATAGGAAAATGCTTGGAATTAAATAAAAACAACATTTTTGTTTTTCCTTCGATGTGTCCCCCGTCGTTAGGAAATCAGAAAGAATAGTTTAAAATGAATAATTAATTAGAATTTTTATATCTATCCAGCTTTCTCAGCAGTTAAAATATAAACTAAATTTTACCTCAAGTAAAATTTGAAAACAAAATTTTTATGAACGATAAATCTTAAGTTTTGTCATAGGAAATAAAAAATATTATAAGTGCTTAGTCATATGTGTACGCGAACAAAGTCGCGGGTATCTGCTAGTTTCCAATAAAACCGTTATTTGCCTAATATACTTAATTGGAGTAAGGTATATTAGATGACCCGTACGAATGGTTTTTTATTTCAAAATCAATCCAAAAAGTGTATCTGTTTTATCAATAAATAAATTTTACCTAAATCTTTTATTAAACGCAGACTTATGTCGAAGGCTTATTACATTATTGAAGATTACGTAAACGATATTACAATATGGAATTGAATAGTATGATAGTTGTTTTTTTTTTAATTTTATGGTCCAGCCTTGTTTTGTTTTACTGAATTGTATTATTTTTAAAATATATATGTTTAAACTTTTGTGTAATTAGAATTTTGTATTTGAATTGTATTTTTAGTGATAGACGTTGACGAGCAATCTGTTGACTTTATGTCACAATTTTTTTTTGTATTTGACTTTGAATACCTAGTACTGATGGTGACCAGTTAACAAAATAAAAAGTTCAAATAAAATCGATAAGATATTCACAAAATAAGTCTTATGTTAATATTTTATACAGCATTGTAAAATATTTTTTACCATCTTTCTCATTCTAACGGCCTTCTCAGCCATATTAGTGGTGGTCTTCTTCAGATTATGCCTTTTAACTCGGTATTGTGCTACTTCCATCCAGCACGGCTTTTCAGATTTCTTTTTGTCATCCTTCCATCACAACTGTGGTCTGCAGGTAGGTCCCCGCCATCTGGATGTTTCATATGGCGGTCCTCCACAGTGCGGTTGTCAAGGAGCTTTCTTCAACGTACTACAAAGCTGTGGAATGAGATTCTTTGTGCGGTGTTTTCGGGACGATCCGACATTACCTTAAAAAAAGCGCGTTCCCGTTCCTTAAAGACCGGCAACGCTCCTGTGGTCCTCTGGTGTTGCAATAGAATGTGGGCGGCGGTGATTACTTAACATCAGGTGACCGGTACGCTCGTTTGTCCTCCTATTCCATAAAATAAAAATAAAAAAACGGCAATTTCATATTTTAACCCCTTCTTATAATTCCCGGGCAGTTAATCATATTCACTATTATTTTTGTTACAAGGTCTTCATTAATATTAATTATGTTTTGTCGTTGTTTTAGTTTTAGTGAACTTCAACTCTAGACTTTAATATTAATAATTTAATCACATAATTATATTTTGGGGTTGTCTCTTTTTGAATCAATTTAAAGCCTACGGTGGGCAATTTATTATCATACTGAGGCAGAGTTACATTTTGTGAGCAGCATATTTGTATATATTTTGCTATATACATAATATATCATAATTATATAAATAGTACAATGACGTTCTATACATATCGACATATCATCCGCACTCTGATAACGGAACGGCAAAAGTGTGCTTGGCATAAAGGCATTTATTTTCTCAAAATTGATTCCTTTAGAATTCTTTTTGATGTCATTTCTTATACTACTAGATACTACTACCGCTTCGGAAACAAATGGCACTCTGAGAGAGAAGAAGCGGCGCAAGAAACTCTCCCAGCATTCTTTTTTTGCGCTCTTTTCAATAAAAATATACAATATTGTACAGTCATTTCTATCGCTATAAAATAATCACAATCTAGTCCCAGGCTGTCCGATCATTTAGATATTCAGCAGTGGAGTAATAGGTTTTATGACAGAGCCATTTTTTTAGTAAACATTCAAATTTATTTATAGATAATGCCTGAACAGAGGCTGGGACTTTATTATAGACGTATATACATTTACCTTTAAAGCTATTATGTATCTTATGAAGCCTACTACAATTAGTTAGAAGCAATCCCTTATTTCTAGTGTTATAATAATGAAAATCACTATTAAGAGCAAAAAGATGACGATTTTTGTGAACATAATATATAAATTTTTCATAAATGTACTGACAATGAACAGTCATAATATTTATTTAATTAAATTTTTCTTTGAGAGACTGTGTATAACCAAGCTGATATAACAGCACGAACAGCTCTCTTTTGCAGAGCAAACACTATATTAATGTCAGCAGCATGACCCCATAGTAATTACCGTACGGCATGATGCTGTGAAAATGACTGAAGTACACTAATCTAGCACACTTTTCTCCTTAGTCATGTGTCAACTGTGTGTCAATCAACAAGCCTAAGCATGCTATAAAAAGTGCTTAAATAATACATTAACGACTCACAAAAAATGTGGCGTGACTTATCATCGGTAAGGTTATTTTTTTATATAAGATTGAAGTGGCAGTGGGCAGGGCACATAGTTCGACGATCAGATGGCCGTTGGGGCAGTAAAGTCCTCGAATGACGACCACATACCGGAAGACGCAGTGGTGGTAGACCCCCACAAGATGGACCGACGATATGGTCAAGATCACCGGAATACGTTGAATGAGGGCAGCATAGGACCGATCGTCGTGGAAATCTTTTGGGGAGGCCTTTGTCCAGCAGTGGACGTCTTCCAGCTGATGATGATGATTATCAAAGTTTTGATAAAACTACATAAATTTCGTGTGTCAATACAATTCTTTATTCACACAAGTTTAATAATGTAGTGTCGAATAGAAAAACGAATAATGATGATTCTAAAATCTGTTTTTATTTGTACAAAAAGAAAAATACTGATCAAAAACATTTTCTGCGACACTTTTTACAAAAGCGATACAAAAATAAACCATTTCTATTGAATATTCTGTATCTAGCAAAAAAGACATTTAATTTTCCAATTTGTATTCAATTTTCACGCGAGCGTAATTGTGTGAAAAACGAAAGATATCGCCCTAATGGGAGTTTTATGGGAAGATAGAAAAACGGTATTTGCATTCGACCATATTGTGTTTGCACAAAGTTAAATATTTGTGTGAAAAAGTATTTATCATTAATTTAAGTTTAACATTGTTTGTGGGCAAAAAGGCTAAGGATAACTTGACGTAGTAACTTATCTATATGAAATAGTATACTTACAAAAAAAATGTAATAATGTTGCACTTCCTTCTACAGCTTAGATATTGCATTTAACTTAATTTTTCTGGTCAAGTGTGAGTCAGTTGCTACAAATTAGCATATTTTATTTATTTTGCTATTTTTTATTTGTAGAGGAGGGGCAAACGAACGTCACGGCCACTCCCACGAACATGTTAAGTTAGTGCCCGATAGGTGTCGCTGGTCATATATCACGACTCACAGACAACAGATGGACGATAAAGACAACGAAATGGAAAGGGCCGGTGGGCATTAGAAAAGTTGGAAGACCGTGTAAGAGGTGGGCTGATGATGTGATTGAATACGCTGGAAAAGACTGGCTAATATTGGGCAAAGACCGAATAGTGTGGAAAAAAATCGAGGAAGCCTTCAGCCAAAGAGGGGCCCATACTACTTATTAAACATTTATTATAATTAAGAAATAGAAAAAAAAATAAAATAAAACTATTCTCTTTTTAAGTTCTTATAATATTAGGCTTAAGTTAAGTTTACTAACAATAATTATAAGTTTGTTTTAAATTTAAAATTTAGCTTAACTTAATTATGTAATTATGTAATTTAGTATGGGAATAAAAGGCTTTTTTATTTTTTTATTTTTATTTTATAGGTGTCGCTGGTTTTTATCTTTTGTACCATAGGTCGAATTGATATGAAAATTTGTATAATATACGCATTTGATCATCCACTAATATCGTTACACTGGTAATTGCAGACAAAGTCGCGGGTAACAACTAGTTATTTAGTAAAAAAAATAAAAGTCGTCACTGTTCGAAGGCGACTTAATTTATGCAAAATCGATCTTAATGCTATTTATTTAAATTCGAATGTTAAACGACATGAACCACCTTGAATTTCCACCAAAATAAATGTCATAGAGTGAGAGAAAAATTACAATAGATTGAACATTACACGCTCCATTACATTTTCATTGTGGCTAGCAGTTTTATGATTGCTATAAAAATTCGCCTCACGAGTTTCGCCTCTCAATATTTATGTGAATTCACATAATATAGGTATATAGCTATTATATTATGTAGCAGAGTGGGATATATGTGTCTACATTATGAAGCAAAACATGTTTAATATAAATCTATTTGTAATATTCATTTGTAGTGTGCCATATATTGTGTTTTTTATGACAAGGGACGAGACGAGCAGGACGTTCAGCTGATGGTAATTGATATGCCCTGCCCATTACAATGCTGTGCAGGATCATTGAAAAACCCAAAAATTCTGATTTGGCACCACAATTGCGCACTTCACCTTGAGACATAAGATGTTAAGTCTCATTTGCCCAGTAATTTCACTAGCTACGGCGCCCTTCAGACGGAAACACAATAATTCATACACATTACTGCTTCACGGCAGTAAAAGGCGCCGTTGTGCTGTCCATAATCTAGCCGGCATCATGTGCAAAGGTGCCTCCCACTGGTAGATGTTAATATAAGTTATGCCACAAATAGTTGTGAGTTATGTTTTATTGGTGTGAAATAGAGGCCTAATGGTGAAAACTATCAAAAACTACACAATAATTAACATATTATATCATGTTTTAATACACAGTAATCAGTAGAGATTTCTTGCGATACTTTGCGATATTTACCCGACCATTGAGCATTCAGTACGTCCCCGCTAATCTCAGCTGAAGCAAAGAAATAATAAAAGAGGTCTTTAATATACAGACACCACCCGCGACCCATTGACATCCTTAGTACCCCTTCCCCGCCACCGTCTCTCACCCTGTGGGACGGTCGCGCACACAGTCGTCGGACTACAACATATACACTATTTTGCAAAATATAATATAAATATTATAATAATTTAAATAAATAAGTAAATAGTAGTTTCTGTCAATTTTATCATTACATTTCAAATAAATTAATGAAAAATTATCCCAAAAGCCTTAGCAGCTAGTTGCGTATCTGTTCTTTAAATAAAAAAGCAGGCTAAAAACTTAAGTTTTCTTAATAGATTCCGATAGCGATACATACATAATATATATACTGACGAAGTTATAGAAAACTTAATGTATTATTTAGATTTATATGGGCGAAGTTAATGTAAATCTGATAACTAAGTGGTATAAAAAATCTTTCGTAAAAGTTAAAAAGAAGTCTATACCTAGTCTTGCCGTAAATACTGAACAAAGAAAAAAAATTTTCTATTGCATACAACATTTCATATTATTTTAATATATTTATCTTGCACAAACAGAGAAGTTCTCATTGTACCTATTAATAGCTCGGTACACAAACATTTTACTAATACCAAGCGTATGGAAAGTTTTAAAATTGCATTAAGCTCCATACCTACTTTTTGTAATGCAATCACAGCGAATCGGTTCTCTAATCGCAAAATATTATACAAAGTATTGGCGCCAAAATTAGAACACTCAATGAACAATCATAGATAAATGACAGATTCCAAATTCAAATGTAATATTTTCATTAATCTTTATTGTAAAAGTATTTATGGCCAGACTTAGTATATAGATTCAACTCAACTAAAACCCAGCAATTCCACGCCTTCTAAATTCTCAACAGAATATTATTGTTAATATTAGCAAAAAATGTAAATGCGATTTCATGTATCAATCGGTTTAGTGTGCTCATGGGAGCATTATTACTGGACAGCATACAATCTTCCACAGTTAATACAAACCTTTTGTTACGCGAGCGTTGCAGAGCATGGACAAACACAGCGAGAGAGAATCTACAACGAAGATTGACTTTTAGAATTTCCAGCTCTAGTCTCGTTTCTATTTATCCTTCGATTGTCATAGGGGTCGGGTTGTTGGTCATGTTTGAGAGTGAATTTCCATTTAAATTTGCTTTTACGTAAATGTAACTTTGGACTTAAAAATTGCAAAGGTTTTGATCTAGTAATTTATAGCTTTACAGTCCACGAAGATATCTTAGACTAAAATGAAATATGAAAGTAAAACACTTTTAAAGCATTAAAACGCGTGTAATTGTAACTTGGTAAAAGAGAATAAATTTCTCCCAAGACTGGTACGTGAAGCTATTAAAATTAAAACACCCAAATTTGAATAGAGAAATCGGTCTAAGATTATCTAATACCTGGGATCCAATAATCTCTAAATTAAAACCCACAACTACACATACAAAAAAAAAGAGGACACTGTCAGTAAATTTTGCCAAAAACCATCTGTCTATAGCAAATACTACTTCCGAGGCAATAAATGGCGTTAAACTTCATAATGACAACTATGATAAATACTATCTTTGACTCATTTCATCTGCAGTCCCCCTGAAAACAAGATCTGGAAAGGTCTTGAAACGTCGGGTTAACTAAAATAAAAATAAAAATGTAACTTTGACGCAAAAATCTAATGTAAAAACACAATTACAACTACACACGTCTTAATCCTTTAACGGCCGTTCCCAATATTCAGTCTATCTCTTACTTTAGATAAATATCGTAACTATCGTTGACTTTTCTGTCCCAATATAATTATCGACGGAATCTCGCCTAATCCGTTCATGCCGTCTGTCAATGGGACGGCGTATAGCTTACCAGCGATAGAACTTTGTATGGAAATCGCAATTCATGCGTCCCAATATAAGGCGTTAAGAATGACTTATCGGGTATATTGGGACAGCTTCAGATTATTGACAGCGAAATACAGTAGAAGGTAGTAATTTATCCTATCTGTAGATAGTATATTTAAATATGTAACACTCGCGTTAATCAAAGAAAATACTAAAATGTAATACAATGGAAAAATTGAAGATTCTTAGTTGCAAAATAAGTCCATATGTTTTCCGGTTGATAATTTGAATTCTGTTATAGCCTCTATATTGGGTGCCATTAGTGAACTCTATTCAAATATGCCCCAAATTGTTGTTAGAATAGTTCTAACCGAAATAGAAAATCCCCCAAAAGCAACACAGTTCAGTGAAAATATTAACAATTGTTAGAACAGCCGCTCATAAAATTTTACGACCAACAACTGTAGTCTATTTGGTTACAAACTGGATAAAAACATCACACGATTCCTATTGATGGCTTAAATTTTGGATGAAACTTTGTTTTTCACTCGTCACAACAGTTAATTTAAATAATTATGCGAATTTGTTAAATTGTGTTTGCAATCAACCCAACCGAAAATGTGAACGAAAAAGTTTTGAACAATAAAAGATTTTACCACCAATTATTATTTATTACCTAGGTAGGTACTATAATTACAGAACAGATAATATTATGTATTTTGTAAAATTCTCATGGTATATCGAAAATATCGGAGTATTACGGAACCCTTATTACCACCTATCCCATAGTTTCACTAGCGGGATGTTGCTTTGCACAGGACGCCGGCTTGTATGTGGGTACCACAACGCCGCCTATTTCTGCCGGGAAGCAGTAATGTGTAAGCGTTATTGTGTTTCGGTCTGAAGGGTGCCGTAGCTAGTGAAATTACTGGGCAAATGAGACTTTACATCTTATGTCCCAAGGTGACAAGCGCAATTGTAATGCCGCTCAGAATTTTTGTGATTTTCAAGAATCCTGAGTGGCATTGCATTCTAATGGGCATGGCGTATCAATGATCATCAGCTGAACGTCCTACTCGTCTCGTCCATTATTGTCATGAAAAATCATTTTGTTGTCCATCGATCTATCCGTCTGTCTGTCAAGTCCGTTTGTCTTGGAAACGCGTGGAAACCTGACAAGTATCGCAAACTACTATTGCATTTAATACTTATTATCTTAGATAATGTATACGTCTAGATAGAGTCTCATGCTGCTAGCAGCATGTCTAGACAACCGATAAAAACAGGCCAGAAATATTAGTTTAGTGTGCGTGACAAGCTACGTCTTCCGCTGGCGTTTTGTATGTCCCTTTGCGTAAGTCAAAGAGGATGTAAATAGAACGTAATAAGAAACGGGACTGCCTAAGTAAAAATTGAAATTTAGTTTAGTATGAAGCGTGCAGTGATTTGACAAAAGTTTGAAATAGTCTTAATTATAGTATGGCGATTGGCGACGAAGTACAATCCGGCTAAGTTTGAAAGCAGACAGTTGCTTAAAATGTAATGGATTTCGCTATCTCCGTGTTTAACAATATTATATCTGTGAATCGCTTTTTTCTTAAAGGGTTTTGCTAGGCTGGTTTTAGTTTTCTCAGCTATCATAGTCTTATCTAGACGTATAAATGATCCAAGCATATTATATTACAAGAAACAGTATATGAAATCCGAAGACCTTTATTAAATACTAAACAAATCTGTTTAAACGATGAATTTTCGAGGAGGTGTTATAGTGTTTCGGACACTTATAAAACATATTAAATTCCACTCTAGACACACCAATTAACACGAGTTAGAGACACAATTCACAAAACTTCCTTTGCATTACAATCGAGTTTCTTATCGTGGTCCATCCCAACGAATAGTTTTAATACTTCGCCCGTTTTTGTCTCAGCTGTGAGGATTCGCACCATTTGCCATTGTGTGAATTCTTAACGAATGAAATAACTTTTAAATATGCGAGCCTTGTGGTTCCATTGATGTGCTGTCAAATCGTTACAATATAGGCTTCATAAATTATTTTCTTACTCACCGACTTTTGTTTTGTTGCGATAAAACAGAATCACTTCATGTAACTTTTTATTTATTTATTACATAGTCTTCCAAACTGGATAAACAATTATTACTATGTCTACTTTATATTTTCTTACTTCTTTCTTTATTACTTTCACCAGCTCCTTTGCCAGGATGCCGGCTAGATTATGGGTACCACAACGGCGTTTATTTCTGCCGTGTAGCAGTAATGTGTAAATACTGACTGTTTCGGTCTGAAGGGCGCTGTAGCTAGTGAATCTGAATTTTTGGGGTTTTTCAAGAATCTTGAGCAGCATGGCATTAAAATGAGCAGGGCGTATCAATTACCATCAATGAAATCAACTGAAACGTTGTCTCTTATTTTAATAAAAAAAAAATATATAATAACTTATTTTTTTTTACATATATCTATTTTACTTACATTTATTTTATCGCCAAACATCAAGTTTATCGGCGAGATGCGCTCATTAATTTTATACATAATACTACTATTAGTGTCTAGTTAGGCTATCCTAATGGTATACAAAAATAACTTAAAATGGTTCTTAAATTAAAGTATGATAAAGTAAGATGACTATATTATTATGATTTTTATCTTAGGGGTTTGTCTTAACTAACATAACATAACTCTTGTCTAACATCTTATAGTTCAATGTGAGGAGCACAATTGTAGTACCGCTCAGAATTTTTGGGTTTTTCAAGAATCCTGGGTGGCACTGCAATGGGCAGGACGTATCAATTACCATCAGCTGGACATCCCTTATTTTCACAAAAAAGAAGTTTAAATTATATAAGATATTAACATAATACGAAAAGAAAACTTGTATACTAAACGGGCTATCTGTTGGAAAAATAAGAAAACTTTTCGGTTGTAATAATAACAAAATATTGAGTTTCACCATCTTACCTTGTAAAATTTTCTAAGTAGGAAAGTTCGGTGGTTTTAATTTATAAGCCTTTATACAGTTTGCTTTTCTACGAAACAAAAGACTTATGTGGGGACCTGAAAGAAATACTGTTAATCGGTATCCATAATTATATTTTGTTATTCATATACATCAATATTGAGGGTATTTTGATAAGTATATCCGAATAAGTCCACATTATGCATTAATGAGAAAAGTGCATTAAAGTATTGAGTGATCATGGTTAAATGTTGAAACTTATTATCAATTTCATAACATTACTTATAGTTAGATATGTTATATAAGAAGTATGTGATACATTAATTTTTATTTTAAATGAAAATAAGGGACAAAACGAGCAGGACGTTCAGCCGATGGTAATTGATACGTCCTGCCCATTAGAATGCAGTGGCGCTCAGGATTCTTGAAAAACCCCAAAAATTCTGAACGGCACTGCACTGCGCTCGTCACCTTGAGGCATAAAATGTTAAGTCTCATTTGCCCAGTCATTTCACTTTACGAATTACTGCTTCACGGCAGAAATAGGCGCCGTTGTGGTACCCATAATCTAGCCGGCATCCTGTGCAAAGGAGCCTCTCACTGGTAAAATAAATTTATGTATAAATTATCACTATAAGTAAAGAAAACGGGTTAACTTTGCGTAAAGGTGGTGTACTTATTTTGTTTTACCTGAAATTCGTTAATTCTTTACTTCGCCGCCTTCAACATTTGCTAATACATTTGCATTATTGTTAAATGATTCGCCTTTTAAAGTTTTAACACCATCAGCTGTGGCACTTTTATTATTGTTTATGATTTCTTCACTTTTCGTAGTTTCGACATCACTTTCTACACCATTCTTTCTTTCTTCTCCGTCTTTTGCTACAGACACTTCTGTAACAACATTGGCATTTGTTTCAACTTTACCGTTGCTACCGCCGTTTGTTGTTTTGTCGTTGTCACTTTGTTGTTTAACATCTTGCGAGTCTGTGGTGTCCTGTGTATCGTTATTTTTGTTCTGTGGCTCTTGGGGTTTATCTTGTTCTTGTTTCTTTTTGTCTTCTTCGGCTTGTTTCTTTAGCCTGGTCCTCGCCATGATCGCCTCGACGCGCTGCTTCCTCGCAAGCCTCTCTTTCTCTTCTCTCTCCAACTCCTCTCGCTTCAGCCTGTCTGCTTCCTCCGCGGCTCTCCTCTTCTCTTCCTCCTCTTTGAGCCGCATCTGCTTCTCCACTTCCTCTCGCTTCTTACGTTCAGCTTCTTCGCGCTCAAGCTGCTGTTGAGCCTCAATAGCCTTTCGTAGTTTCTCTTCTTCATTTTTCCTCTGCAGCGCTGCCAGCTCTCTCGCTTCCTCTTCTTCACGCTTCTGTCTTTCTTCCTCCAGTCTCTGCCTCTCTGCTTCTTCTTCCGCTTCACGTTGCAGTCTGAGTCTCTCAATCTCAGCCTGTCGCTCCAACTCCTCGCGGGCTCGTCGCCGTCTCTCAGCAAGCGCAGCCTTCGCCTGCTCCTCGGTCGTGATTCGGCGAGATATCATTGATGCAGTCATATCATTCTCGTCAGTCTTTTCCACCGAGGGCTCTTTCTTCTCCTCCACCTTAGTCTCCACACTCTTCACTTCTGCTATTTCTTCATTTTTCGCAACACTCTCTTGTGTGTTGTTCTGTTTCACGTTCACTTGATTCGCTTCTATGTTTTCTTTGTTTTCGTTTTCCTCTACCTGAGTGCCGTCAGTTCCCTGCACTTGAAGCGCCTCCAGTTTCTGCGTCACTTCAAGCGCGCTCACCTCACCGGAGCCACGACCGCCGCGAGTTTGTCGTGTTGTCTTGACATCTTTGTCGACGCTCGGTTCCTTGGTAGCGGCGGGAGACGGCGACAGTGCGCGACCCGGCGACGCAGACAGCGACTTGCGATTCTTTTCGTGGTCTTTGGATGGCTTTGGCTTCCTGTGCAACGGTGGTTTGCCTTCACCCGGGCCGAGTGGTGTTGTCGGCTTCGAGGTGATGTGTAGCGACACGGGGCGCGCGCGTCGCGGAGCACTGTGAGCACGCAGAGTGGACGCGTCTCGCGACACGGCCGGGCTACTGGCCTCACTGGCCCCGCCTGTCTCCGCGCGAGGGGTGTGCAAGCCCGTGCCCGCAATGGAGGCAGGGCGTGGCCGTCGCTGTGCGGGCTGGGGGCGCCGCGTCACCGTGCT
>CATIXQ010000021.1:3146171-3218931 GCA_949711755.1 Leptidea juvernica | reverse complement strand
ATCAACTGTAAAGTAGATCCTGTAGATGAAGCCACAACCTGAGAGTTAACAAAGCAAACAGGATTTTATAATGATCTGTTACTCGAACGGTTGGCTCAATTGGTTAGAGCACCGGCAGAACGCCGGAGGTCGTGAGTTCGAGTCCCGCATCGTTCATAAAATGTTGTTTTTCAAATTTCATTTGTGTATTAATCCTAGAACTGAGCCCACGTAAACCTTGTAAACTTATTTGAAAAGCCTTCTCGCAGAACAATTTTGGGGATCAATTCACCTGTGTCGCGATTATGCAAAATTATAAACGATTATAAATGCTTAGACCAATTCAGTGATTCGCTGCCAAGCTTTCGCAAAAATGTAAATGAATATATTGTAAATAAATAATTATTAATGTTTTCTTGATTTATTTAGTACCTACATATATCTTGACTTGTTTGGTAGATTTTTGTTGATTTCCTTTTTTCATTGCATCATAGAATGATTTTTTAATAAGTTATACTTATTTTATATTACTATCTCACACATATTTTAGCATGCGGTATTCACTTTAAAAGGTCGAATATTGAAATACTGCAACGGTTTCAATCCAAAATGCTTCGAATGATCACTACTGCTTCATGGTACATTAAAAAAGAAACGTCTACATCGAGAATTAAATATAAAAACTATAAAGAAGGCAGTAGATAGTAGACTCACTGCAAACTTATAAGAAACCATCCAAACCAACTTGCAAGGAACTTAATGAAAAAGAAACCCGGCACAACATTTATAAGATTGAAAAGACGAGCGCTACAAGATCTGATGGACAAGTAGATTATGAATCATATTTGGCCAAATCACAGGATTCTACTCCAAACACGACCCTTCATACAAATAACTAAAGTCCATATAAAATGTTATTATTGACACATTGCAGGAAAATAAGAGTGTAAAAAAACCTTAAAAGGTAATGCATTTAGTAAAAAGACCTTTGTAACTAAGCATAGATGTAACTGTATTATAATTGTAATTACTACTGGTGAATATAAATAAATAAATGCAACAGTCAATATTTCTTAAAAGAATTCTCTTAATCATTATTTATAACCTAGCTAAGGTTATAAATAGCACCAACAGCCCTCTTCTGCAGCCCAAATATGCTATTAATATCGGCTGCGGGTGCACTATTAAAAAAGTACAGGACAAAACGGAAAACGATAGATTATTGACAATTTACAGCCGTTTGCCAATACTTATTTAAAGGAACATGTCATATTGCTTATCTTAAGGATGGGGACTAAGCCAACCGCCTTGAGGAATCGAGCGGAGCTAGGTTACATCTCTCGCACAAGATTGCCATAGTTTTAATTCAGAATTAGAAGGATTTTTAATTTATTACCTACATAATACAATTGTCTTTACAAAAATAACAATGTTTAATAGTACTGGTAAACAGTTAATAATTTTTGATACAATTTTTATCTAGATTCAATGATTAGCATGGCTCCAATTATAAGACTAAGGGGTATTTTAGTCTATTTATGTCTATTAAAGATAGAAATGCAAAACAAAAATATATTTTCTTCTCATATTCTATAGACAAATTTTTTGTTTTTTTGTAAAAATAAAAGCGTTATATAAACCGATAAGAAATGGTTTTAATAATATGATATTTTGGCGATTTCTCGGAATAGCAGCCTTAAAGGCCAACGCCAAGAACCCAACCTTCTGATCTTTTTAAAAAGCGGATATTACAGTCTATAGCGTTACTATTATAATGATGTGGTCTTCCTCACTGAAAACAAGACGCGGTGATATACTGACGGAACGTTCATTAAGGCGACCTATTTACGGTGTATTTCGAGAATATAAACGCCTACGAATACTATATTTAACTTTATAACGAGTCCAAAACCAACTATCGAATATCGGGTAAGCAATATCTATCGTCTTTGGCTTGTAAACATTATTAAATATTTTAAAATACATCGTCAACATCAAGATTTGAGTTTTTATTGAAATTATACTTCTTTAGATGCGTTATGAAAAAGTGATGAGAGTGAAATTTTAAGATGCGCGCGCATCACTGTAACACACACAGGGTGAAGTTGGTTCTTAAAATTTTCTGACGTTTGCGACATTCGTTTTTTTGTCCATTATTAGGATAGGCAAAGGGTACAAGCCCGTACAGCCGTATCTGTTATTAAATAATTAATTGTCAAAGCCATCGTTGCAAGATTTTTACAATATTGTTCTTTCTACAAACGTAGAATAGTACTAGGAATAAATATTTTAAAGGATTTTTGCTTTGTTAGGCCAAATAAGCATAACTTCTTGCGTGCGTGCATAAGTACACACACACTTGTTTTGTTTTATAATTGTGTTTTTTTGGCATCAAAACTGCCAATTAACTGGGATAAAATGCGTTATGACAATTTCATTAAAAATAAATATTTTTATTAAAATCCCATTAGTGAGAATCCAAATTTTCATTAAACAGGATCTCCGAATTATAGTAGGCATCTTAACGAGAGTTGAAACAGGCACTTAAGTAACCCTAGAATGTACAGGAGTACCAAGAACCGGCAAGAATTCGCAAAATATGAGCTCGCTCCGAGCTATGTGTGAACCAAGGAGGTACTGGACTTCTGCTAGGAGTGCACGGCCAACCCGGCATGCAAAATGGACCAAACTATACCCAGTAGGTAGTGAGGAAAATTACTAAAAATTTAAAATATTCACAATGTTTATTGTAAAATTAATATTATATCTGGATATTTTTACGGCCTTACAAATAAAAATGTCATAAAGTTATAACTAAGCATAAACCAAGAATATGTAAAATGTTTACAATAGACATTTTGCCTATGGTTGATTTATTTGGACGTATTACGTTTCCCGCGTTTATTTGCAAGGCAGCTTGTCATTCGGAAAACGTCAGAATTATCATTGTACTGACAGTGTTGTCAACGATATTGTAAACATTTTGCATTTTCTTTGTTTATCAGTTATAACTTTATACCAAGTTTATTTGTAAGGCCGTTAGAGTTTAGGTAGACCTTATGTCAGAGTTTGTTGTGAATGTAAAAACGAGTCAAATAAGAGAATGTATTTAGTCTGGCCATAAATACTATTACAATTAAAACAAAACAAAATATTACTTATGCATATGGAACCTGTCATTGTTATATGATTGTTCATTGTGCTTTATCATTTTGGCGCCAATACTTTGTACAATATTTTGCCATATTAAAATGGAGTGGGGTGATAAAGAGAACCGAATCGCTGTGATTATATTACACAAAGTAGGTATGGAGACAAATGTAATTTTTAAAACTCTCCATAAGCTTGGTATTACTAAAATATTTGTGTATTTGGTGTATTAATAGAAAAAGATCTGGCCGTCCACGTGGTGCTCGTAAGAAAACGGTGGTCAAAGCAGTAAGGGAAAGAATTCGAAGAAATCCTGTCCGAAAGCAAAAGATTTTATCTCGGGAGATGAAGATAGCATCTAGAACCATGTCGCGTGTTTTAAAAGATGACTTAGGACTTGCAGCCTATAAGAGACGTACTGGTCATTTTTAACTGATAATTTAAAAAAGAATATGGTGGTAAAATCGAAACAATTACTGAAGCGGTACGCTAAGGAAGGTCACAGAAAAATATTTGTTTACTGATGAGAATTTCTTTACAATCGAGCAACATTTTAATAATCAAAATGACCGTATTTATTTTCGAAGCTCTCTTTCCAATTAGTCGAGAGAGTGTAACGTGGTCACTTCAGTGTTGGTTTGGTGGTGTATTAGTTATGAGCCATACTTTTGTGAAAAAGGTATCAAAACATCGGCACAAGTGTACCCTACTATTTTTGAGAAGGTAGTGAAGCCCCTTAACAACACCATGTTCAATAAATAACCAAGAATGGTGCTTCCTGCAAGACTCGGTGCCGGGTTATAGAGCTCGGCCTACACAGTTTTGGTTGGAAACGAACGTTTCTGACTTCATCAGAGCTGAAGACTGGCCGCCGTCTAGTCCCGATCTTAATCCGCTGGACTATGATTTATGGTCAGTTTTAGAGAGTACGGCTTGCTATAAACGCCATGATAATTTGGAGCCCCTAAAACAATCCGTACCTACGATTGGCAATGTGAAGAATTCTCCCATGGAAAGAGTGCGTGATTCTATTGATAACTGGTCTCAACGTTTAAAAGACTGCATTGCAGCCAATGGAGACCACTTCAATTAATGGTACACCATAATGGTAATAAATGTTATTAGCAATAGAAAATTTGTTGATTTTGTATGTATTGCAAGACTAGGTATTATTCCAACAGGCTGGTTTCTCCACATATTACAAAAAGCTTTTATCTTATTTATACCCAAATGTATTTGTAGCCTTTAATAAAACACGCGTACTTACGAAATGACAGAATACAAACAAACGAATGAAATTTTGATATGAACAAAACAACGTCAAAATAACTGGTGAATTTCACCGCAAAATACACAACAATGCTTTCTCTATTAACATTTGATAGACAGTTTTAATGAAGCGTATACTGACGATAACATGTTTCCATCATTTCTGTTTATACGGTGGAGTGTGAAATATGCTTAAGCTGGTTAAATTATATTTCAACTATAAACTCTACAGGATACTTTGATAGAGCTTAAAACTTACAATGGAGTTATTTTAGTTAGTAGTTAGATTTTTAAAGTTAAGCTGCAATTTACTAGAATAATTGGTCCGTATGGGTCTTCAGTTCACTTTGAAATATATATTTATGCCACATCAATGTAGATATGGGGTTCAGGTAGATGCTCTTAGGCTTCACGGGTTATCCTGCCTTAAATCGGCAGGCCTTATCAGTTGTCACGCCAGTATTCATGAAGTCATCCGCAGGGCATTTGCCGCTCTTAATATACCAGCTGTTTTAAAGCCAAATAGTATTACACGCCGCGATGGCAAGCGTCCTGATGGAATGACGCGACTTGCGTCGACACCTGGCTCCTTCCCGAGTACAAGTTACGTCAGTTGGTGCTTGGGCTGCTGCTTCGACTGCCGAAGACAGCAGGCGTTGCAAATATGTCGGTCTCAATGAGTCTTACATTTTTATGCCGTTTGGTGTCAAGACACTTAGCCAATAAGGCCCAGAGGCGCGGCGAATGTACAAAGTACTATCTTCTCGCCTCAATATGGCTACTGGCAACCCAAGCGCTGGCAGCTATTTCGGTCAACGGATCACTCTATCCAACGTGGAAATGCTGCCAGTATTCTTTGTACGCTCGCCCGTAATGACAGTTTTAATTTAATGTAATTTTAGCACAGTTGGATTAGATTTATCAATTTTAATCTATAATAGTACTAAAATGTTCGAGCCAGCGTGAGTGAGGAAGAAACTAATGAAAGGAATGAGCGATAGAACTTTTAAAAACGCCTTGTATTCTGTCCATTCTGTCTATTATATTATACGTATTGAAATTATACAAATGATTTGAGTTTTCTTTAGTGTTAATTCCGACAATATTTGTCTTTAAGCAATTCGACACGTGTTTCGCCTCTACACGAGGCATCCTCAGGACGTATTGTCTCGCCAAAATCTGGCACGAGACAGAGTCTTAGTCTATCTACCACTAAAGAAAACTCAAATCATTTGTATAATTATGGATCTCCGCAAAGTAACGCCTACTTCAATAAATTTTCTTGTATTGAAATTAAAATTAATTGCAACACTATTTTCTATACGCCATCGTCAATACGCCATCTATGTTCTATTATATGAACTTAAACTTGTTATTGATGTTTGAATATTAATCTGTGTTCTGTTCTGTAGACTAGAGCAAAGGGTTACCCTTTGCTGTCCCTATTAAACTCAAACTCAAATAAACTTTATTCAATTAGACATTAACTAAGCGCTTTTGAATCGCCACTACAAATATTTCTTTTAAATTACTTAATTTACCATAAGTTCCTAATAAGTTGAGCTCGTAAAAAGAACATATAAGAAACTCAACGGCCATTATTTTCAATCAAATTGAGTATTTTACAATGGCTGTAATATACATAACAAATTATTTTTTAAAGTACTGCATCCAATATATGAGAAGTGTTTGAATAATATAAATTATTTCATAAAAAGTAATTTATTTATTTATTTAAAACATCACAAAATTCAAAATTTAAATTAAAAAATAAAGAATTTACTATATTAATACTAGCTGCCCCGACAGACGTTGTTCTGTAGATAGTAAAAAAACAACTGTTTTATATTTCAAAACATCAAAAATTATTTCGTAAATATGCTCCCTGTTGTTAGAATGAAATTGTTTCACAGCGGAACTGTCAAACCGTGCGTCACTAAATTCTCTCATAGAAAATATGTCCATACAAAACAAATATTGAAAATAAAAATATTTATGGGTCCCAAATCGAAATAAAAACTACCCTATCTCTCAAGTTGGACCAAACTGCACTCCATGAAGTAATCACCATTAAAATTCGTTCATTAGTTTAGGAGTCCATTGAGGACAAACATTGTGACACGAGATTTATATATATTAAGATAAATTATCGTATATTGGATGCATAAATCATTCGAGCTTGAATTCGTTATTTATGTAAGGATGCTTTGTGAACATGATGGTTGTGATTGCTGTCAAAATTAGTAATTGCATCCTACAAATTAAACGATTTATTAACTATAACAGGTCGACCTGGCATCACAAGCAAAATTAATAGATTATTGCTCAGTTTGCGTATTTTTATTAAATAAATATTTCTGGAATTACTTAATTATCATGGCGTTATACGAGAAAAGATCTTTGAATTAGATTTTTTTTTCAGTAAGTAATATATTATTTTTATGGTTGAAACAAACAAATACTAATCCTTAGTTATTTTATTATACTTCTTTTCCTCTGTGATGTTGTTTTTCACAATATTTCTATTTTTAAATGGTTTGAATGTTAACAATTAATAGGTTTTTTTACTGAGTTTGGTTACCACAAAACAATATACCTTTGTAATGTTTACAAATTGGGATTATAATTTATTTGATTAAATTTATAAATTATTCAAATTTACGAGCTTAGACTGATTAAGAATAGAACTGCGCAGGCTTTAGCAATATCATGAATTGTTAAAACTTTATTAGAGAGTACAGCAACGAATAATAAACTCCTACCAACTTAGTTGTAGCTAATTGAATTGTTAAATTTGTGAACATTCTTTGAGTAGTCCTTGAAATGTTAACGAAATTTCAACGATATTAAGGAAAATCTTTACTAGCCCCGTGATGATTTTTAATAAATTCGTAAATAAGTTAAGAAATATAGTTAAATAATTAAGAAAGTTAATTCTTGTATTAAAAGTTTTTGTAAAATTATTCAATAAAAGTAATCTATGTAAAACCATGGTCCCTCAATTTAATAAACGGCAATTCTTCAATGCGGCCCATATTCTAGCGCTCTACAAAGCGCAGGTCTGGCCACATATGAAGTATTGCTGTCTTCTCTTGTCGGGGACCCAGTGCTTTGTAAACGGCTGGATCAATTGGGATTGCGTAGAGACGTCACTTCATTGGGTGTCTTCTACCGCATTAATCCCGGGTGTGATTCCTGCCGCCGAATTCCACCTTCGCATCCCCACCATCTCGATATGTGGCGGTCTTCCACAGTGTGGTTTTCAAGGAGCTTTCTTCCACGTACTACAAAGGTGTGAAATGAACTTCCTTGTGCGGTGTTTCCGCAACGATACGACATGGGTACCTTCAAAAAAAGCGCGTACACCTTTTTTAAAGGGTGGCAACGCTCCTGTGATTCCTCTGGTGTTGCAAGAGAATGTGGGTGACGGTGGTCACTTAACACTAGGTGACCCGTCCGCTCGTTTGTCCTACTTTTCCCAAAAAAAAAAAAATTAACTGTTCTTCAAAATGTCGTTTGACAGGTCAAATTGGATTTGAAACATGGAACTCGCTAAAAGTGAACATTTAGCTACAGAGGAAGAACAAGCGTACGGGTAAAGTGTTTATAAGTGATCACCGCAGCCCATACTCTCTTGAAACACCAAAGCATGACAAAAGGTTACCAGCCAACCAATCTAGAAACATCGCATAGCGCGCGCGCTGAATTTTTGTTTAATTTTTCGAAGTTTTACCCAATATTTTGTAAGTTGCTTTTTTAATAATACATCTAAACTATATTTCCGTGACATTAGAATATTTATAATAATATGATTTATGTTTTTTTTTTTTAATATAAATTCGACTTGGAAGAGTGTCTCTTAACCTAAAACCCACGTTGATCGCGGCTAATCTAGTCCAAAACTGTGGATTCGTTCGAGAGATATCGTGGACAGAAGAAAAGCGAAAAAAGTGTTTTTTAATCGACTTCAAAAAAGGAGGAGGTTGTCAATTCCTCGGTATGTTCTTTTTTTATGTTTGTTACCTCAATACTTTGGACTGGAAGAACCGATTTTGATAATTCTTTTTTTATTCGAAAGCTGGTGCTTCCCGTGTGGTCCCATTGTAATTTGGTCCAGATATGACAATGGCATCCAGGAGAAAACCATTAAAGTCTTAAATTTGCTATACATACGTAGCTACCTTCAGACCGAAACACAATAATGCTTACACATTACTGTTTCACGGCAGAAAAACTTATACATTCAGCATGGCTATGACATCGAGAACAAATATTATTCTGACATACTCACAGCACTGAAGTACTCCATAATTTACGATTAACACCCTATTGCTATAAATTTTCACATTAACGGAATTAATAATCGTAAACTTGACTGAAAGTTTCAAAGCCTCCCCTGTTAATTCTACCATTTTCACTAATTCTGTGTTAAGCCATTGCGAAAGCACTCTGTTTTTAAAGACTCCTTAGGGATACGTGATCCGGTTTTATTATTGTTTTATGGCAATTTAGACTCAAGGGAAATAGTTTATACCCACAATATTATATCATATTATTATCATATACCTGAGTGATTCCTATGATATCATCCCCACTATCTGGATGTGTGGCGTTCCTCCACAGTGCCGTTTTCAAGGAGCTTTCTTCCACGTACTACAAAGCTGTGGAATGAGCTTTCTTAAGCGGTGCTTCCATGATGATACTACATGAGTACCATAAAAAAAATGCTCCTGTAATTCCTCTGGTGTTGCAAGGAAACGTGGGCGGCGGTGATCACTTAACAAAGGTACGCTCGTTTGTAAAAAACATTTTGTACAATATCGTTTATTGTGTAGATACTTATTATATTATTTTTGAACAGAATTAATTCAGTTGTCATATTTGTTTAGCAAACGTGATTTGAAAATAGATTTGTTAAACAATGCTATGGTAGCATACGAGTACAATGGTTCGGTAAGTTATTGTTGTATGCATTCATCTAAACTTGACTAATTCTATTTGTTTAATGCAAACACAACATATCAAATTAAATAACTTAGGTACAACATTTTTAACCGACCTCAAAAAAGGAGGAGGTTCTCAGTTGGTCGGTTAGTCGGTGTCAGCCGAGATAAGTTTGTAACTACATACGTAGTTGTAGGTGAGATGTGCTTGAGTCGTGAGGAGGCGAGAGGCGAACACGGGGCGCGGCGGAAGGACACCGATTCCAAAAATTACAATAATCTTAACTAGAATTAGATTAATTAATAAAATTGCATAAAAATACACAATTTTTTTTATACTTTTTAGTGCATATTATCTGTTGTTTTGGAATAGTTTTTTTGAAGTCGGTTGTGTTTTTGTTAAATTTTTTTGTGTTAAGGCTCAGAACTAAGCCAACGGCCTTGAGAAATCGAAGCTAGGTTACGTCTCTCGCACAAGATCGCCATAGTTATAAATCAGAATTAGAAGCATTTTTTATTTATAACAAACATAATATAATTGTCTTTACAAAAATAACAAAACTTTGTCATATTAAATAGTATTGGTAAACAGTTAATAATCTTTCATACATTTATTATCTAGATTGAATGATTAGCATGGCTCCAACTATAAGACTTAGGGGAACAAAAAAATTAGAAAAGGGGACTTAGGGGAAAAAAAGGGGAATAAAAACTTAGGGGAATTTTCTTCTCATATTCTGTAGACATATAATTACTTTTTGTAAATATAAAAAAGGCATAAAAGGCATTTATTTTCTCAAAATTGATTCCTTTAGAATTCTTTTTGATGTCATTTCTAATAACTCCTAGATACTACTACCGCTTCGGAAATAAATGGCGCTCTGAGAGAGAAGAAGCGTCGCAAGAAACTCTCCCAGCATTCTTTTTTTGCGCTGTTTTCAATAAAAATATACAATATTGTACAGTCATTTCTATCGCTATAAAATAATCACAATCTAGTCCCAGGCTGTCCGATCATTTAGATATTCAGCAGTGGAGTAATAGGATTTACGACAGAGCCATTTTTTTATAAAACATTTAAATTTATTTATAGATAATGCCTGAACAGTGGCTGGGACTTTATTATAGAAGTGTATACATTTACCCTTAAAGCTATTATATATCTTAACTAGAATTAGTTGCAAGCAATCCCTTATTTCTAGTGTTATAATAATGAAATTCTAACTATTAAGAGCAAAAAGGTGACGATTTTTGTGAACGTATAATAAATTTTCATAAATGTACTGACAATGAACAACAACAGTCATAATATTTATTTCTTTAAATTTTTCTTTGAGAGACTGTCTATAACCAAGCTGCTATATAGCACGAACATCCTTATATAAACCGTAAAGCAATACTTTTAATAATACACTATTTTGGAAATTTCTCGGAACAGCAGCCTTAACTTCAAAAGCTCTACGGCTATGTTTGATGCTATTTAATGTTTTTAGAAAGCGCTTTTTATATCCTTCAGTTATATAAACAACTTAATTCATAGCCTCATAAGTCCTTTTCAACTCACATTTGAGAAACGATTTAAGAAATGCAGTTAATGGATTCATCAAACTTAGTTGTCTCGATGTTTTAAATACTATCAAAGGACTGAAAATAGAAACGGCCACTCACCTCAAAAGCTACACGTCTCTCGCTTCATTCACAAAATAAAACTAGTATTTGTCGAGAAATCAAAACTGTTTTAGTTAGTTATTTCAAATAGTGATATCTGACGACCTGTTTAGCCGAGTGGTTAGCGATCCTACCTACTAAGCTAGAGGTCCTGTGTTCGAATCCCGGTAGGTGCAAGCATTTATATGATGAATATGGATGTTTAAATATATTTATGTATGTTTATAAGAATTTATGTATGTTTAAGTAAGTATATTGTATTAAATATATCATTGCCTTGAAACCCATAACACAGGCTATATATGCTTAACTTGGGGCAAGATAATTTGTGTAAAAAGTGTGTCAATATTATTATTATATCTCAATTACTTTTTGAGTTTCACGAACTGAAATACCTTAGATTATTTGTGACGTCATTCAAAATATGATTTGATAAATGAATGTGAGAAAAATAAGTCATTTTTAGGATTCCGTAGCCGAATAGCAATAAATGAAACCCTTATAGATTCGTCATGTCTGTCTGTCTATCCGTGTATGTCACAGCCACTTTGTTCGAAAACTATAAGAACTATACTGTTAAAACTTGGTAAGTAGATGTATTCTGTGAACCGCATTAACATTTTCACACAAAAATAGAAAAAAAAATATAAATTTTGGGGTTTTTTCAGCAATCCCATTTGTGTGGGGATTGGTCTTCAAAATTGATTTGAGGTTTCTAATATTCTAAACGGAATGGTTTGCGCGAGATACACTTCCAAAGTGGTCAAATGTCCTCCCCCCCCGTAACTTCTAAAATAAGAGAATGAGAAAACTAAAAAATATATGATGTACATTAACGTAAACTTCTACCGAAAATTGGTTTGAACGAGATCTAGTAAGTAGTTTTTGTTGTAAATACGTATAAACAAAGATTTTCAGCAAAGAGTTTTCGCCTTTTCCATTTAAATAATTTCATATCATTTTCCTATCTACATAACATGTATATTATGTTATTTGCTGCTCCGGAACCCTTCATGGGCGAGTCCAACTCGCACTTGGCCGCTTTTTTATTGATTTTACTTTCAAAATTATATTTTTAAACTCAATTATTAATAAAATATTAATAATAATATTAATAAACCCATTACACCAAGAACTTGTTAGAGATAATCTTGCCTGTTGCCTCTCAATATATTCTTGATAATGTAATAAATGTTCATAGGGACATAAGTGAATTTGCTAAAAACTGTCATAACACCAGAAACAGACATAAACTTATAATGCCTACTACTCGGCTAAGTCCAGTTTGTAAGTCTTTTGTGGGGCGATTTACATGTTATATGCTTTTACAACAAGATCCCAGAAAGTGTTAAAAACAAAAGTATTACGTTATTCAAAAGAATTGTTACAAAACGTTTGTGTGGTAAAGGTTTCTATAACATTAATGAATTTATAAAGGAATAGAGCGACCGCCTATTATATATTACATTTTATTTTACGATTTTACATTGTACCCATACTTTTATAGCATAAAAGAAGCCCGCTGAGTTTGTTGCGCCAGTTCTTCTCAGGTGTGAGGCATATCTTTTGAAATATTACTACTATTTTGATTAAAAATATTTGAATTTGAATTAATTTTGTTATTGCATTCATCACCTTACACATCATCATCATCTCTATTTGTTCTACTTGTCTCTTTGTAAATCTATATTTTAGAAATATCTAGAAAATATGTAGAAAGCGATCCATGTCACTCGTACGGTGCAAAGTGACTTTATTTTTTGGTCCGAAAAAATATAATAAAAGTTTACTCCATTCCTTTTTTTACCGCTGCAACTTATCGAACTATTAAAATAAATGGCTATCAATTAGCATTTTATTACTCATTTAACTTTTACAATATCAAAAGATATTTTAACAGAGTAAAAATTAAGTTTCAGATAAAAACATTAAGTAGTTTTGTGATAATGTATTGTGTCAGCCAAAAATTCATCTCACTTTTAAATGTTTCGAGGGCAGTTATACACCCAAGCATTACTAACTTAGTAATGAGTTTTTCATGACGCTTTCCAATACAAGTGATAATAAACTTGATTTCGAGTTTAATTGAAGACTGGAAATTTAAGATAATTGTTCTTACAATTTGAAAGAACAAAGTTACATTTACACAATATTAGTACAAGATCCCACTGCTTAAATCTGCAGGTTTTTTGATTAATCTAATTTTAAATTAATGTTGAGAGAGTATGCAATGTATTAGCGATAAAAAATCGGCTACAATTACCTGACAATTAATTTCAGTACTTATAATTAATTTGCTCATATAAATTGCAATTGTATGTATGTTTTTAAAGTATTCAGCACTTCGGAATCGGTCTGTAGGGCGCCGTAGCTAGTGACATTACTGGGCAATTGAGACTTAACATATTATGTCTCAAGGTGACGAGCGCAATTGTAGAGCCGCTCAGAATTTTCGGGATTTTTCAAGAATCCTGAGCGGCACTGCATTGCAATGGACAGGGCGCATAACTTACCATCAGCTGAACGTCCTGCTCGTCTCGTATGTAAAAAAAAGAAGAAGAATGCGAGGAATATACTCCAACATTATGAAATATCGGAAATGTCATCCAAAACTCTTCTTATAACCAAATATATGTTTGAATGTGTTCAAATGTACATAATTCTTTTTATTACAGGTACCAACCCTGAAATAATGAACAGCTAGTGCAGTGCCCGTTATCGATATGGCAAGATTAGTGCTAGTGTTGCTCCCCGCGCTCGCGGTGGCAGCACTGTCGCCGATCGATTCAGACACATGTAACCCGGACAAGATGACTGTTTATAAGATGGTCCTGCATACATACTGGACGAGAGAGAAATTCCCGAAGCATTATCCGGATTGGCGGCCGCCAGCGCAGTGGTCACGTATCTATGGTGAGTAACGGTTTTGTTTACAAATACTAAATAAAAACAATATGAATTATCAACTAACATTTTCCTAGTAACTGAAAATGGAACAGTTTGTCAATGCTAACCCTGTGCGGGAAATGCAACCTTAAAAATATCTTTTGAAAGTTCAAATCTCAACGATCTTCTCGAACATGTTCTACATTCGATTTAGGTCGTCTTCATTCCTTGAGGGTCCTGCTCGTCGTCCCGTATTGGCAAAAAAAAAAGAAATATGAACTAGATGTATTTCACGCCTTAAATATTCAACCAATCATCAAGAAATCTTACACAACAGAATAGTGCAAAGGGTACTTTATGTCCCGTAAGTTTTTAAGAGTTCGCGAGGAAGGACAATAAAAATATAACAATAAAATAAAAAGACATATCATAATAATCGTTGTTACATTATGGATAAGGTTACAAGAAATAAAATTAGAAAACAAAATTTTATGAACGATGCGGGACTCTAACCTGTGACATCTCGCGAATGCAAATCTAAACAGGTAGATTTGCAAGAGCGACATCTCAAGTCAATTTCCTAATATGCAAATATTGGGCTTGAGCAGGTTATCAACTGTTAAGAAGATCCTGTAGATGGAGCCACAAGCTGGGAGTTGAACAAAGCATACAAGATTTTATTAACGAACCCAGAAGTTAGCCCAGTTGGAAGAGCACTCGCACGGAATGCAAGAGGTCGTGGGTGAGAGTCCCGCATCGTTAATAAATTTTTGTTTTCAAATTTTATTTGTGTAATAAACCCAGAAGTGAGGGTTATTATATTTTAAACATAACAAATTGTTTATCATTAGAAAGTTCTCAGAGTTGCCGAGAACAAATATGGAACCATTTTTGTAATCAAAGATGGCTGCCGCGAAAAATACACGCATGTTTAGGGTTCCAAATGCTTAACTGAAAAATTCAAGGCCAAACGTACCTATCAGCTTTTAAACATTTTATTTTTATAGAGTTTTAGTTTATAACATTAATAAGAAATTGGAAGGTTTGTTTGGAGATGTTTTACATCTTTCACAACATAGCTTGTATTTTAATAAGAATTCCCTAGGGAGCGCATAAATTAATGCAGACGAAGACACAGGAAGAAGATAACAATTATTAATTGTCCTGAGCTAGTTTTGAAAAATATGACTATATTTCATTCATTTAAGGACCCATAATAATTCTTGAACAGTAATTGTTTGTTAATAATAATAATAATAATATATTTATTTGCAAAAAACATAGTATACAATGGTGTTTAAATTTAAATAAATAATAAGAGCTTACATGTTTTGCCAGCACTATTCCTAGCATGCAAATATTTAAACACAATGTATATAATCAGAATTTCATTTCCATAAATTCCTTAATACTATAAAAATTATAATCATTTAGCCAACTATATAGCTTATTCTTGAATAATCTAGAATTTAAATTTTTTATGCTACTCGGTAACTTATTATAAATACGAACACAATTACATACACAACTTTTATTATATTTGGTAATTTTTGGAACATCATGAAGAACGAGTCTTTGTGGATCACGTCGTTTCCGCGGATTTAGATCATTAGCTGATTTAAACAATTCTTTATTTTTTTTTACAAACATACATATCTCGAAGATGTAAAGCGACGGCAAAGGTAACAATCCTAGTTTTTTAAATATGGGTTGACACGATTGCTCAGGATGCATCCCGTACATTGCCCTAATACACTTTTTTTGAGCAATAAATGCTCTCTTGATATCTGTGCTGTGTCCCCATAATATAAGCCCGTAGCGCAGTACCGATTCTACATGTGCGTGATAAGTCATTATAGCAGTTTTTAAGCTTGTTACTCTTTTGACTTGCTTAAGCGCATATACGAACTTATTTATTCTCTTACATATATTATCTACTTGCTCTTTCCAATTGAAGTTCTCATCTATTATTACTCCTAGAAACTTTGTATGTGCTTCTTCTTTAATTGTCGTTATTTTTAGTTGTATATTGTATTTAGGATTATAACATTTATTGAAATTGATATATACGGATTTATTAAGATTTATTTTCAAATTATTTATATCAAGCCATTGTATTAATTTATTTATAGTGTTATTAATTTCAATCTCATGATTATTGATACAGTTATTATTTTTTTCAGACGCTACAACGATTGTGATATCATCAGCAAATAACACACATTGATGTTTGGTTATGTTAATAATATCATTTATATATAATAAGAATAGGATAGGGCCCAGCACACTTCCTTGTGGAACGCCACATTTATTGTGCTTGTATTCGGACAAGAAAGGGACCATATCTCCATTGTTATCTATCTTATCAATAACGACACATTGTTGCCTGTTGCTAAGATATGATGCTATCCACTGAAGTGTAGGACCCCTGATACCGATTAATTCAAGCTTATCTAGTAGCAGATTGTGGGAGACTAAGTCGAAGGCTTTCGAGATGTCAAAAAATAGTGCAGTAGTTAGATTGCTATTGTTGATACTTGTAACTATAGACTTTACAAGAGTGAATACCGCTAATGAAGTGGACTTATTTTTTTGAAAGCCAAACTGTTCGTTGCTAATTATATGAAATTTTTCGCAATATTCGCTTAATCTTCTGTACATGCACTTTTCATATATCTTAGACAATATGGGTATCAAAGTTATTGGACGATAATTATTAATATTACATTTTTCACCTTTTTTAAATAATGGCTTAACCATTGAATATTTCAGGGCGTCAGGAAAAGTGCCCGTCTCAAACGATGTATTTATTAAATGTGTTAAAATGGCAGTTAATTGATTAGCACACTCTTTAATAATTTTGGTGTTGATTTCATCATAACCTACAGAATTGGAGTTAGTTAAAGACATTATTTCTCGTCTAACCTCATTTTCTGTCATGGGTTTTAGGAACATTGAGTTTACATGGGCACTAATATTATATGATTTTTTAATACTTTTTTGTGTTGTTTTATGTGTTAAGTTAATGTAGTGATTGTTGAAGGCAGTAGCAATATCAACGGGGTTTGTTATTGTCGTGTTGTTAACTATAATTTTTTCTATGTTTCCTTTGCAGTTTGTGTCTCGTATTTCATTTTTAATTACTGCCCATGTGGCTCTACATTTATTATCATGTTTGTTTATATACTTAATGTTTTCATTTTTTTTTGAATTCACAATACATTTTTTTAGAATATTAGAATATGTCTTATATCTATTTTTATTACTAGTATTTTTATTTTTATAGTATTTACATCTTAGTTTACGTTTATTCAAACAACTTTTTTTTAAGCCTTGACTTATCCAGTTTTGTTTATTTTTATTTTTGTTATTTATTTTTACTTTCACTTTTGGGAAGCAAAGATTGTAAAATAGACATAATAGTTCATGAAACTCACTGAATGCATTTGCGTCATTTTGCATATATATATGCGCCCAGGATAAATTGTTTAAGCATTCCCTGAACTTGCGAATATTGTCCAAATTATAATCTCTTTTATAAATAAAATATGTAGTACTTCTTTGCGGCTTTTCATTAACAGAAAAGCTTAACATTTGGCCTGTGTCATGGTCAGAGAGATAAAGCGGCATGACTGTTGCATTAGCATTTGGAATATTGCTAAGAATATGATCTATGCAGGATGACTTGCGAGTAGGTACGTCTATGTGAATTTTCATGTTAAAATTGTAGGTTATGTCTCGTAAGTGATTAGTAATATTGCCTTTTTTTAACGTGTTTATATTAAGGTCCCCTGCTATAACTATACGCATTTTAAATTTATATTTATTAGTTGAGTAGCTCAAAAGGTCGTTTAATTTACATAAGAATTGGGTGGGATCTGAGTTAGGTGTTCTGTATAGGCAAATAACTAGCAGTTTATAACATTCAATCTCTATGCCACAGGCTTCAAATGTGTTTTGGGTAGCATATTTTTTTATGTATGGTAAATCTTTGAAAGGAATGTCGTTTTTTACTAAGATACAAGTACCTCCTCTTTGCTGTTCTCTGCTGAAGTTGGCAGCAATTTGATAATTATATATTTTGATAAAATGCTCATATCCTTTTTTTATAAAAGTTTCTGAGAGGCATATTACATCTGGATCTTTCTGTGACGCTTTTAACTGCTGGACTGTTATTTCTAATAGTTCCCGTTTTGATAAAATACTAGCAATATTTTGGTGCATAATATGAAATGTACGGGTGTTAGGCTCGAAAAAGATTTTTTTTATTTTTTTGTACAGGGAAGTAGTAAGGTATCGTACCTTTGCTTACATTTTCGATAGATGCCGTGGGCTTAACATTTTGTTTATTTTTATCACAGTTTTGTACATCGAAATAGAAAGGAATTGTGCCTTTTTTAGGCTCCTTTCTACACGTAGTCGTGTTGCCGCTAGTTGCATTACGCATAACAAATTCCCTAATATTCTTAGGGTACAAGTAGGTCTCATCATAGTCGTTACAGTCTATTACATAATTTATAGAGTTACAGATCTCTGAAAACTTAAAATATCGACTGTTAATAAAGTAGCTTTTTTTAAACTTTTTACATAAATTTTCTATACTGTAATTCAA
Organism: Leptidea juvernica; assembly: GCA_949711755.1. Taxonomy (NCBI): domain Eukaryota; kingdom Metazoa; phylum Arthropoda; class Insecta; order Lepidoptera; family Pieridae; genus Leptidea; species Leptidea juvernica. Next base: position 3,200,424 of record CATIXQ010000021.1, on the reverse strand, counting down.
TTTTGAAGTGTTAAAGGAGTGACTTTTATAAGCATTTAATACAATTATTCTATTGTTATAAAAGGACTGTAGTATTAATTCTAATTGTGATAAGACTTGCTTTAAATTGTTATCATTTTCCCCTATACATATCACTAGTTTATCGTCCGGATTTAAGGCTGTTCTTATGCAGTTCTTCACTATGTCATAACATTTCGCGTTAGGCTTCGTTTCCGCAAAAACTCTGTATTTTTCATACTTAGTATTGCTTCTCGACTGCAATAAGGCTGAGGCCAAGCCGACACATTGTTGGGTTCCGAATATAAGTATTCTTCGTTTAGGTTCGTGCTCGAATTTTCTTGTTGTGATCGAAAGGGTGCATGTATCGGGTGGAGGAGACGTTGTCAATTTGAGGTCCCCACTTTTATTGTGCAAGTATTGTGTTAGTGTCTCTATTTGTTTTATTAGAGTTGAAATTTCAATTTTAGCGCTATCCAACTGCTGCTGTAGATCTGTAATTTGTTTTTTCAGGGACAGTGTTCTATCTTCGTAAATAGGGTTGCCGTTTGAATAATTTTTGGGCGAAAAAGGGGTTGATGTTGTGCATTGTGCATTTTTAATACTGCTACTAGACATATTTTCCACTGACGAAGAAGTTTGTTGTGATGATTTTAATTTATTGATTTCATCAGTCAACCTCTGTACTAGACTTCGAAGATCGATATTTTCCAATATTCTGTTATCAAGTTCATTTTGCCTAAGCTCAAGCTTAACGGTTAATTGAGAAATGGTATCTTTCATCTCCGACCAAGATACTAAGTCTGAGATTGGAACTGACAATGTGCCATCCAAACTATTTGATAGTTTCGCTGATGTATTGTATGATTCAGAGGATGTGTTGTAGTCTGTTAGTATATGCGAATCTAGGGTTTGTGATTCTTCTATAGGCGGTGAGGTTTTAGCTGTAATCTTTTTTTTATTTCTCAGTGTTACGTTCGAAGTATGACTTTTAACTTGTTTTTTGTTTTTAATACAGGTCATGCATTTCCATTTCTGTTTGGATTCCAGATCCATCATGCGATATGTTTTTTCAGGATATCCAATACAATCTGGTTCATATCTGTTGTTACATATCGAACATAATGCAGTGCTTTTTATGTCTACATGTTTTTTACATTTATAGCATACTACAAGAACTGCCTTCTTACGGCCACTGCTTGTTAAACTGCTTAAACCAATTTTCGATGACATTTTTTGTGTGGAAAAAATATACTTCTTATTATGGCTAGAGATGAAAAAAAAAAAAAAAAAAAAAAAATCTTTGGCGTTTGAGATTCGATCGCACGACCTCGCGGTATTTTACGGTACAGTGTGTTGCACAGCGTAACCACTTATCCAACAGTACAATATCTTTTAAATTGAAATAACAGTACTGATTCGCAGAAAGCGGAAATGGGTCTGAGGGTAATTGTAAATTAGATATTATAAATAATGTCACAAGATTGAACAAGTTTCTATTTTTTTGACGGTGTATTGCAATTTTAAAGCATTATTTGTACACTTGATGTATTACACTTATCACACTAATTATGTATTTTATTTCGGTATCAGTTTTTTATATCAGTGTTTGTGTAGTTAAATGATCCGTGAGTTCAACAATTAGTGCAAATTAAATGTTAAGTAATTATGCCTAAGAGGTATGGAACTTACTGTTTACTGCTTTAACACTTTCACTTTGTTGTTTGATTGCTATACGCCCCTAGTACTTTTTCCACTCTTTCTAGATTAATTTTTGAATCACTAAACACTGCACATTACAAACATTTACACAATTCAAAGAAGCTAAATTAAATTAAATATTTCGAAGCACTTGTCAACCGCTTAGCCTTTTCTAGGTCTTAACAACTTTTTAAATTGTAATCACTTACGTTTTACTTTGAAAATAGTATACTTATTATTAGTCACACACTTCGTCAAACTTATAAAACTAGTTAATTTATCTGAACCAACTTTAATACAATTTTAAAACGTTTTTAATTGCGGAGCCGACGTGAACCGTGACACAACCGTGACATTAGTCAAAATAAATATCGCTTTTCAGGTTCAGGAGAAATAAAGAAAATATAATTATGCATTTAAACTTAGTAAAAAACAACCGACCTCAAAAACACTATTCCAAAACCATAGATATATATGCATTAAAAAGGATAAAAATAATAGCGTGTTTTAATACAACCTAATTAATTAATCTAATAATTCTAGTTACGATTATTGTTATTTTAATAATCGGTGTCCTCCCGCCGCGGCCCCGCTCTCGCCTCTCCCCTCCTCGCGTGGAGCGTGCGACTCAAGCACATCTCACCTATAACTATGTATGTAGTTACACACCGACTGCCATGGACCACACGGGAAGCACCAGCTTTCAAATAAAAAAGAATTATCAAAATCGGTTCACCCAGTCGAAAGCTCTGAGGTATAAAACATAAAATACTAACTTGAGAACTCCTCCTTTTTTGAAGTCGGTTAAAAATAATTTTAACTAGCTGACTTGGTAAATGTTGTTTTGCCACATAAATTATATATGTAAACATTCCTTGAGCTTCAACAAATCAATTACAAAAGATTTCGTTGTGATCGGTCGAATAGTTTAGGAGTTATTAGAGAACATACAAACATACATTCTCTGTTATATATATTGATTATTTGTTCAAATGAAAAACTCCATCCAACCAATAACTTAATGAACAGTCTCGTTTATTGCACTTCACAGCGCAAAAGCATTTGCAAATGGAACAATTAGTATAAAAATACAGGTGTCTACGGAATTATTATGAGAATAAATTTAATTGCGAAACTCTCTCATCACTACAATGGAAACTACCTTTGGTTAAATTTACTATTCGAAAAGCAGTACGGGACAAATTATTTATAAACTGTTTTGAAATATTCGTTTCTTTTCACATTTAATTACTTACCATAAGTGGTAATTTTTTATAAGAAAGATCATCATAATTTTCTCCCTATTCCTCCTTATGATTCCGTTGTCCATCTTCAATATTGACCTTTAGATTATTGTAAAACACTCTATTTGATTGAAAAGAGTGGCCGTTAAGTTTCTTGTATGTTCTTCTCACGAACTCTACTTTTTCCGAAGCGCTTAGTTTAAGACTAATTGAATAAAGTTTATTTGACTTTCACTTTGAATTCTTCGTAGTTGGGTTATTAAGTCTTCTGTTGGGCAATGTATGTGCTTTTACAACATGATTTACCATAAAATGTTCATAACAAATGTGCTAAACGGGTTTGAAAAATGAGATTTTATATTGAAATGGAAAGTTCGATATAAACTCCACTGGTCTAAAATAGCTAAAATAAATTCTCAAGGAAACCATTTCGAATTTTCATATCGAAATATTAAAATAAAACATTTTTTAAAGGATGAATATGTTTCAGCTGAACGTCCTGCTCGTCTCGTCACGTATTGTCATAAAAAAAGTGTTTTATTTAAATGTGTAAAACTCGCGCTAATCAAAGAAAATATTATCAAAAGATGTTCCTACTTTATCTCAGCAGGTATTATTCCGAAGCTACTAAGAAATCTACATTCGTTTGCAAGACGAGCATTTTCTTCTTTGAATGTGAAAATATTGTTGCATCAAGTTTACCTTTGAAACGTAAGATGTTAATAGCGCTGGTATGGGACTCATCCGCCCTTTGGTCTGGCCGAGCGCCAGCAAATACCGCCGAAATAGATACACTTATCGATACTGACAGGAAACATGCGTACAACACTATTATGTCGGAAAGTGGCAACAACTTAATTATGTAAGACGCTATAAAATCAATAGAGAAGAAATAAATCTTATTTGTTTTAAGTAATTCATTTTTGTATTTTTACATAGAGACCAATGACAACGCCAATCGAGAAAGTAGCTCACCTAATAAGATGTAAGAAGCGTCACTCATGTACATCTACAGATGTCCCAAAGTTATGGGACATGAAGGGAAAGTACCTTAAATATCGTAAATGGGGTATTTTACGGTTTTTAAACGTTAGTAATACTGCATTCAAAGATTTTCTAAAAATTACTTGCCTCATCTGGGTCTCGAACCGACTTTTATGATACCAATCGAAAGAATGGCTTATAACTTTTAAGCCATTAATTTTAAGAAAGCAAATAACTTTTCATGAGTAATATAGTATTAGCAAGTAAAAATACTGGGCAAATGAGACTTAACGTCTTATGTCTCAAGGTGACGAGCGCATTTGTAGTGCCGCTCAGAATGTTTGGCATTTTTCAAGAATCCTGAGCGGAACTGCATTGTAATGGGTAGGGCGTATCAATTACCATCAGCTGAACGTCCCGCTCGTCTCGTCCCTTATTTTCATTAAAAAAAAACTTACGTAAAACTTTGCTGAGTGTTATAAAACGCGAAATTGAGTTTTGCATTGGGCTTGTCTTATGTTAAGCTCAGCATAATTTCAGATGTCAAATGACTAAAAAAACTAAATCAAAGATTAAGCTTAGCTAGCTTAAGATTAGTGTGTGGTGATGCACCAGAACAGTTCCACCCATTGCCTCACGAGGGTGTTGTGAGAGTCCACTTGCAAGGGATTTCAAAGAATGGAGGATGGGCAGCAACATTTTTCCAAGAAGCACAGACATCTACTGCGATCGCCAACCCGCCTGCCAAACGTGGTTATATGGCAGAAACACTCCAAACTGAAAACAGACACTGTAAGGCCCCGGCAGATTAAATCGTAATCATGGTAGAGACCATGGAAGACTTAAGCCATATGCTCGATGGCCTCAATACAGCTTCCCAAGGAGTAGGTCTGAAAATTAACATGGACAAGACGAAAATCATGTCTACTGTTGTGATTGTGATTATTTTATAGCGATAGAAATGACTGTACAATATTCTATATTTTTATTGAAAAGAGCGCAAAAAAAAGAATGCTGGGAGAGTTTCTTGCGCCGCTTCTTCTCTCTCAGAGCGCCATTTGTTTCCGAAGTGGTAGTAGTATCTAGTAGTATAAGAAATGACATCAAAAAGAATTCTAAAGGAATCAATTTTGAGAAAATAAATGCCTTTTATGCCTTTTACTGGGTCTGTCATGTCTGTTGGGAACTGTTCTCTCAAAATTGTTGACAAGTACGTCTACCTTGGAGAAATAATCTAGTTGGGCAGGTCCAATTTCGGGAAAGAGGTCACTCTTCGAATCCAACTTGGATCGCGTTCGGGAATCTCCATAAAATCTTCTCGTCTAAGATACCACAGTGTCTAACGACGAAGGTATTTAACTAATTTTGCCATGCCAGTGATGATTTACAGTAGGTAGACGTGGTCGCTAGTAATGGGCCATACTTCCTCATATAATATATAATATTGTCGTTATTGCGATCATTAAGTGAGGTTGAAAAAGCATCCTAACAATTTTAATAGGGAGGATGGTTTTAGGCTAGCGCAAACGTGGAATCTCGTGGTCTCTCTCTGCAGTACGAATGCAATAAAAAGATCTAGAAGTATGGACGTCGTCAGTAGTGTGTGTCGTGAATTAGGGAGTCAAAGACCAAAACGAACTCGGCGCCAAGTGGACAGATTGTACTATTAGTGTCAAGTGTCAATGTGTCAAGTATTTCTCGCCGCCAGCGCAGTTCCGCCGTGACCACGATTCATGCAATTGGATCGAAATATCGGCATCAAATATATAAAATATATATCGTGAGTAACCGTCATAATATTTACAATGTTGAGTGTGGTTTTTGTCCAGCAGTGGACGTCTTCCGGCTGAAATGAACACTCAGCTAAGTTTTACGTGAGTAAAGTCTGAGCAAAGTTTTAGTACGCTCTATAGGTCTAAGCCGTAATGCGTTTCCGGCCTTTGAAGGGAGAGTATACTCGAACCTTTAAGTTCCCTTATTCGTATCGGTAGGGAATAATGTCAGCTGTTGATGATTCCATAACTGGCTGTCCACGGAAATATGATTTTTGCAAATCGTTCGGTTTTCGAAATGCCAGACATCAAGTTGGCGCAAATGAAATTTTACATTATTGCGCAGTGTTCGATGGTAAAATTCAATTATTAACTTGGACAGTTTCTCCGGTTATCTCCCTTACTTTCTCACGATCTGAGTCTCTGGTTTAACTTTTGAAACGGCTGAACAATTTTTGAGTGGCAGTTAGTTAAGACGTAACTAATAGCGCCTCTTGTTCGAAAATATTAATAAGATTCCACTCAAAAACTTGAGAACAAAACCAGATTTAACGGAACAAACGAAATATACGCGGTCGAGTAGCGGATGGTTGCAATTGCTGTTAGTTGTTTTAAATAAATTACAGAGAAAACGGTACAAACAAATATTTCGACAAAACAATAAGAAACGTTGCAAAAGAATCTTCTTTAAGTATCCAAAAGTCAGACTATGCGGTCTCTGGTACACTGAATAACTTTTTCCTTTACATTTACAAGATTTGGTATAAAGTTGGTGAATCTGCTTGCATTCCTGTTATTCAGTCTTATCTGTTCCGCCTTTACTAAAATATTCAATGTTTCGTGAGACAAACTTTTAAATAAAACTAGTGTAGCTAAGCTTATTTTTAAACTTGTTTATGTTAAATTGCTTCTTTTAAATGGTTTTGATTATGTCTAATCTAGCCGTATTAATTCAAGAATATAATAAATATTACATATTATTATTATGAAATTGATCCATGTTTAAAATCCATTCTGCTTGATGATTGTACTCAACCGGTTGTGATAAAATGTTTGTCCAAAACTCCTCGGTGACATGCTTACTCGGTATCTTAACGTCTATATTTTCATTATAACTGTCTAAACTCTATATAACCTATGTTCGTCTTCTGTAAACATTTTATTCTGTCGTTTTCTGCTATTTATTTCTTCATATCGCTTTATTCTGCCTGCCAGAGCTTTTATTCTTTGTTTCAGTATTTCTTCTTTACTTTTTTGTTCTATTTTATTATTTATGTTATATTTTGCATATAGTTTATCTCTGGTCTTTATCATTTTCCTTGAATTAACTCCTCTTGAAATTTCCACCATCTGTCCTAATTCTTTCCTCAAAATCTTTATCTTTATCCTATTTTTACATGATGGGTCTGTATGTGGTTTTATTGTGCTACTAGGCGAGTAAGGGTGTTGGTCGTTGTTGACTATTAAAGTTCTCGCGGCGGAATAAATTATGTCATTAGTACCTCGGAGAGTGCAATTACTTGCCAAAATTGTTAGTAAATAGTTGTCGATTATTGTTAAATTCTGCAAAAATTGTCTATTCTTTTAGTTTTCGGCAGGTAATCGCGCTCTTCGATAGGTATTTCTTTTGTTTCGGCTAAACATTGTTAGAATTGGACAACGAGAGCGTTCTGCTCTTCATCATTGTCATACGTTACGGGACATTGTGCTATCACTGAATCAAATCTGTTTCCACTCCGAATATCTAAGGTGTCTTGTTTATTGGTTTCCATAATCCTATATCATGAATGTTATTCTTTCTTTGATGTAATACTGTGACTTTAATCAGCATAAAAAGGCATAAACGGCATTTATTTTCTCAAAATTGATTCCTTAAGAATTTTTTTTTGATGTCATTTCTAATATACTAGATATTACTACCGCTTCGGAAACAAATTGCGCTCTGAGAGAGAAGAAGTGGCGCAAGAAATTCTCCCAGCATTCTTTTATTTGCGCTATAAATTTAAATTAATCTATCATGTATTAAATTTATCTATAAATTTAATTTTATATATCTATAATATAAGTTTTATTTATCGCCCGATAAATTTAAAGTTCAACCAATAAAACAATAACTTGTGGAATATGATTCAAAAATAAAACCCGGCAATATTTCAGAAGCTCAAAATGTACTTATAGATGTTGAATGTACTCAATAAGTAAATAGTGGCATTTATCTGGATATAAATTGCATGTCTTAAGAGATTAGGAATTGTTTACTGCCGCCTACACAGCGAAGAAAATTGGTCTTGTTTCGTTATCCAATTCACTTTCGAAGGGTTCTACTCTGGCACTATAGACATTTTAATGTATAATGTAAGAATACTTTATGTACACAAATAAAAAATGAAAACAAAATTTTATGAACGATGCGGGACTCAAACCCGCGATCTCTCGCGTTCCTTGCGAGCGCTCTTAACAACTAAGCCAACCGTTCGAGTGATGTATCGTTGATAAAATCTTATATGCTTTGCTCAACTCTCGGATTCAGGTCACGGAACGCGATAGGTCGCGGTTTCGAGTCCCGCATCTTTCATAGAATTTTGTTTTCAAATTTTATTTGTAATAAATTTGGTAATTACTCCCAGAAGTGAGGGTTGTCACTTTAAAAACATAACAATTTTTTAATAAAAATTTATGTATCAAACTACTTTTACTTACTAACGGATAAAGCATGAAATTACAATTCACAATCCGTAATAATTTGAGTACTTGTAAAACCTTGGATTGATGTATTCAACATATTTAGACAAATCCTTATATCAAATGAAAAATAATAAAAAAATTTTTTAGGTCAATTTATATACAACTACAATAAAATATTAATAATTTTATCATTAAACTGTGAATATGATTATTTATTGAAGATAATACAAGACCTCCATGAAAAACTAGATAATAATATTGTTTTTACTGTCGGTATATTCAATATTTAGACGATAAGTAGTGTAAATATGTAAAATAAAATATTATGCAATACTGTAAATACCCAAGGTTAATCAAATAAACTATATATTTACAATAATTTTGTAGACCACAAAAAACGAATTGTATATCTACATTACGAGAATTGAACCCATGACGTTACGTGTAATTGACGACATTATCAGGGAAGCAATTTCAGCGTCACACGATATTTTGATGAGACTAGCGAGTTGAGCATATAATGGTGTGAAATAACTTGAGACATATCTAAAGTAATTTGAACCGTGTATTAAATATAATTGATACAAATTTGGAAAGTACTTAAATAATTACTTATTGCGTATTCTAATGATACCTTATCTAATAAAGAAAAAGGGTAGCGGTATCTACCATAGGCGTAAAAGGATGATAATAATGAACTTTGAGTAAGGAACAAATACTTATGTTTGCGGTTCTTTAACGGTCGTCAGCTACCTTCAGTATCTTGTCGACGCAGTTGATTCCTCCCACCAAGTAGATTCTGTATATGCAGACTTCTCAAAGGCGTTCGACACCGTGCCCCACGGACTACTAATTAAAAAACTAGAAAACTATAGTATCTTTGGAGCAGCCCTAAGTTGGTTTGCCTCTTATTTATCGACTAGACAGGAATACGTGGTAGTGAAAGACTATAAATCGAATACATTCATAGCAATCTCAGGTGTTCCACAGGGTTCCCACATAGGCCCTTGGCTATTTAACGTGTTCATTAATGACATAGTATCTATCTTCAGTAATAGCAAAGTTTTTCTCTTTGCTGATAAGCTCAAACTTTGCCGAGTGATTAGAACCTCTCATACAGAACTGCTACAGAAAGATCTTTCAAGTTTGTCGACTTGGTGTTCCGAGAATGGAATGTTATGAAATACCTCGAAATGTCACCATATAAAATTCACACGCAAACATAACATCATTGAATCCCGGTACCACTTTTGTGGAACAGCATTGCAAGAGGTAAATTGCATTCGTGATTTAGGAGTAGTCTTCGTTAATAAACTCACATTTCTCCCACATATTGACAAAATCGTAGCTAAGTCTTCTAGAACTCTTGGTTTCATATTAAGAAATTGCAATCATTTTAAAAACCCGCTCACTAAGATTATTATTTAGGCTAAGAAAGAGCGGAGTCTCCTGGCACAAGCATTCTTTATATGCTTAAAAGGAGGTTCTTGCCACTATTTATTATGGAGAATTTGTTAAAACTAATAAAGTATTTTATTATTATTATTATTTATAACGCCTTTGTGAGAAGTACCTTAGAATACTGCAGTATTGTGTGGTCACCAGTCTATAAGGTTCACCAATTGCGCATTGAGCGTATTCAAAAAAGATTTTTGAGACACCTGTCATATTCGGTTGGTCTACACAAACTCCATAAACCATGTGTCGAAAGGCTGAATTATTTTAAAGTGGAAAGTCGTGAATTATCAGATATGGTGTTCTTGTTCAAAGTACTGCGAAGTTTTGTCGATTGCCCTGTGTTGCTTGAATCTTTCAATTTTAGAGTTCCTCGCCGATTACCATATAAACCCCGAGGTCTTTTGCGTTTGCCGTTAGCTCGTACTAATCTGAAAATACACTCACCTATATCTAGACTATGCCAAACATATAATTCTCTCCATGTATCTGTAGATATATTTAACACGTCACGCATTGGACTTAAGAATGCTTTTCGGAAATTTTTGAATAATGTTAAATAGTATTTAAAATAGTTTTTAATTCTTAAGCTAAAATAGTTTTGACTGATATATTTTGTTACTTGGTTTGCATGTTGTGGCACCTATATTCAGTGCACTTACAATTTTATTTAGACATTTACCTATTTTAAGATTACTTTTAATGAGAATAAAGTTCTTTAACCACAAATAATTTTAAAATATGTGAGTAAAATAAAATTTTTGTTTAAATGGCAGTTGTATTTCCAATTTTCAACCAAATTGCTATATATATATTATACAAAAGGGATAAATAAAAAAAACAGCTTTTATTCTCATATTATACTTCATTAGTGTGTTTCGAAACAATTCGAATTATACTGTTTTCAAATACAGTTTTGGAAAGAAAGTGGAAGGAAGTCCTCTTTTATATACAATTTAATAGCTATATTTTAATTATTCCATACGGAACCTTTGTACGCAAATCGGACTCGCAATTAACTGCTTGACTATGTAATAATAGAAAATTTATTGAAGTAGGCGTAACTTTGCGGAAATCCATAATTATACAAATGATTTAAGTTTTCTTTGGTGTTAATTCCGCCAATATTTGTTTTTAAACAATTTGACACGTGTTTCGCCTCTACACGAGGCATCCTCAGGACGTGTTGTCTCGCCAAAATCTGGCACGAGACTCAAGTCTCGTGTCGAATTGTTTAAAATCAAATATTGGCGGAATTAACACTAAAGAAAACTTAAATCATTCGCGCTATTTATAACCTAGGTCCTAAATAATCATTCAGGGAAAAATTATGAGAAATAAATATTTTGACTGTAGCATCTCAATATATCCTTGAAAATGTTCTATATGTTCATAAGCACATGAAGGAATTTGCTAGAAACTTTGCCAATCATAATGTTAACACAGGAACAAACATAAACTTGTTATGCCTACTACTCGGTTAAGTCGAGTAAGTAAGTATTTCATTGGGTGATGTTTATGCCTTTACAATATGATCCGAGAAAATGTACAAAACAAATGTGTTACCAAATTCAAAACAATTGTTGAAAAACGTTTGTGTGGGAAAGGTTATTGTAACATAACGATTTTCTTAATGATACCACAGACTGGGAATGAAACGGACACTTTGATAGTGTCCGCTCTTATTAATTATACATGTATATTTTACGATATTACATTGCTATCCATATTTTACAAAAAAAAGCTGCTGAGATTCTTGTGCCCGTACTTCTAAGGCCTGAGGCAGTCTATTTTGAATGCGTGGTAGTTTTAGACGTTCAATAAGTGACTTTGAATCCTATTTTGAATGAAACTATCTGAATTTGAATTCAAATACAAATAACGATTCATACTATTTTGTACAGTAGTATTTTTGTTTGTTAGACTCACGCCATGACCCATATTATGATGTGTGAAAGTGACTTCATAAACCACTTGATACATAATACGTTTACTATGAATAGTCATTCACCAGTCGGTGATTCATAAGAATGGACAATACTCATTTCGATGGCGCATACAATATTTCATCACATAATTAAGATGTATTGAAAGCAAGCTCCAAAGGAAAGCATCGTGTTAGTCTAAATTTATACGACAAGGCGTGTCTATGGATTCGCTGTTAGCAATTGGCATTCATTCAACGGTCGTCGCGTTTTATTCTGTACCTGGGAGCTACTAAATACATTCTAAAAATTGTTTAATTATCATGACACCTCGACAGTGAGTCATGAATTGTATAAATACTGCAATATCATCGCAATACACCTCATTATATATAACATATCTGACACCTCCAACATACATTGCTAAGTAGACGACAGCACTGGTGATGGCCCGTGTATACGGCCATGCATGTCTCTCTCGGGAAATCGAGGACCAGTGCCGGGAGAAACTTGTGTCTTCTATTGAGTCCTCTCTTGAGGTGGTCGCAGAATGGGGTAAATTGAACCTTGTCCAATTTATCCCCAGAAGACTCAAGTTTGCGCGTTTACCACTAAAAAAACCTATTTGTCGTATCACCGCTCTTCGACAACACTTCCCTTAAAGCTTCGCCTAGTATCGGAATACTGGGTCTCGAAATCTCGAGCGATTGCCAATTCCTTGGACATCTGGAGGGCAAAGCCAAATTGGCTTCGAAGAAGCTGGGCGTCATTAATAGAGCACGGCAATACTTCAAGCCGGCCCACATTCTAGCGCTCTACAAAGCGTAGGTCCGGCCACACATGGAGTATTGCTGTCATCTCTGGTGTGTCGCACCCCAGTATCAGCTCGACCCATTTAATCGCGTGCAACGTAGAGCATCTCAAATTGTCGGGGACCCAGTGCTCTGTGAACGGCTGGATCACTTGACGTTGCGTAGAGATGTCGCTTAATTGTGTGCCTACCGCATTTATCACGTGGAGTGTTCCGAAGTGCTGTTTAACCTCCTGACGCCTAATTCCACCTTCCCACGACCCACCACAAGTTAGGATATCATCCCCACCATCTGATATGTGGCGGTCCTCCACAGTGCGGTTTTCAAGGCGCTTTCTTTCACGTACTACAAAGCTGTGGGATGAGCTTCCTTGTGTAGTGTTTCCGGGACGATACGACATGGGTACCTTCAAAAAGAGCGCTTACACCTTCCTTAAAGGCCGGCAACGCTCTTGTGATTCCTCTGGTGTTGCAAGAGATTGTTGGCGGTGGTGATCACTTAACACCAGGTGACCCGTACGCTCGTTTGTCCTCCTATACATAAAGAAAAATATAAATAACATCGACTTGATTCTGAGCTTTAATTAGAATAATTATCATTTCCGGTTTCCGTTTTATGGCGCGTTTAATTAATTATTTTATATATCGAAGTAAAATAAGACTCAAAGATAAAAGGCTTGAGGGAAAAGCATATTTTTTATATTTTTATTCGATACTATAAATAGGTTTATAACTAATCATGACAAAATATTAAACGTAACTCAAACTACCCAAAAAAAAAGTGTTAAAACTGGATGACCTACATGTACACCAGTGGGAGGCTCCTTTGCACAGGATGCCGGCTAGATTATGGGTACTACAACGGCGCCTTTTTCTGCCGTGAAGCAGTAATGTGTAAGCATTATTGTGTTTCATCTGAAGGGCGCCGTAGCTAGTGAATTTACTGGGCAAATGAGACTTAACGTCTTAGGTCTCAAGGTGACGAACGCAATTGTAGTGCCACTCAGAATTTTTGGGTGTTTCAAGAATCCTGAGCAGCACTGCATAAAGAAATAGGTGCCGTTGTACCTATAGTACGGCATCCTGTGCAAAGGAGCCTAACACTAGTGATGGTTAATCTTTTTAAAGATCATTGTGCAAGATAAAGTAAAAACCATTAGGCCAATCAAATTGATGGAAAAACTATACTTATAGTACAAGTAAAAACAAGAAAACTATAGACGCAACGAATTAATCCCACCGCTATATAGACAGTTATTTTTCTCAGCGGACAAGAAAATTAGGAAGAGAGCTTTGGCAAAACAAGGCCATTATTTCAAAGTACTCGGTTAATTGCTTTGGCAAGTCTTTCAGGGAGGGACGAACATTAAGAATGAATACGTAATGCATTCGAATATCAAAGAAATCTATATTTCATTAAAATAGTATTTCAAAATGTATAATAATAGTGTAAAGCAAAAAATGTATAGTTATTTATTCAACTGTTGTGTAATAAGGGGTATTAAAACACGAATGAGGGTTTATCATAATAGTATCACATGAGTGTTTTATTACCTAATTATCAACAGTTGCATAAAAGACTTTATCTACACCCATAATATGAATCCTCTATAAAAGATTATGAAACAGTAGGCTTACTGCTAACATTAAAAAAGCCAGTCCTTGTAACCATAATATCATCCAAAGTTGTGTTATTATGAAAACGGGTGATATAATGTTGCACTGAATTTCATTACAACACTCGTTTGGATGATGCAATGGTTATTAGGACATTGGGTGTTTAAATGCTGGCAATAACCTAACTGTTTTAGAATCTTTAATAAAGGATTTAAAGCATGGTTGTAGATAAAAATTGTTTATAGTTTCTTATATTTTCCAAATTCTTTGTAGATATTGTTTGTTTATCTTGTTAATTTTTTTTTTTTATTAAGTTAATAACCTGGAATAATTCCAATAGAAGGCTCTGAGGCCGAGCTTAATTGGCATTTATTTTTTATATTTATCTTCGCCATGCTCCATCTCAGGATAACTCTAAACGGCATAACCATGTAAGCTTAACTGACATTTCCAGCGATCTCTATGGGCAGCACTAACAGATATAATAGACTATTTTACGAATATTATAAACACGTTTCATTTTATTTTCGTTTAACGTGTCTAAAGTGGAATAAAAATAATACGGGTTGCACTCCGGGAATGTCAGCAGAAGTGAAAAGTTGAAGATAACCATTGTGCATTTTTGAATATTTTTGAATGGTTAGGGAATAATTTCGCACGAATTGCTTAAATAACAATGAAAACATATTATGATCGCATTTAGTCCAGCGCTGATGAATGCTACGCGCGGACAGCTAAGTCGCGCTGACGAGAATCGTCGGTCGGACGTCATCCGTAGATGCGCTATGGCGATAAATTAATATCGTAAACAAAAATATAATTAAAAAAATAATAATAAGGTAAACATGATATCTTCTCCAACTTTTATTCCGTAATCTTTTACATAAGTAGTACGCACATATTAAAGAAATTTAAAATGAATTCAGTTTTCCTCGCAATTGTACACGCGCAATCAAATTTGCTGTCAGCTGAGAACTAAACGCATCATGGTCGACGCGTACGATATGGCGCTGCGATCGACCGACGCGTCGGTCGTCGACGTCAGCGCCGACCGTCGGTCGAGCACTAAATACAGCTGAAAACATTATGGACATGCACGATATTTACAAAGATCTTATAGATATTTTTCTTAACGACGTAATTAACACAGTTTTGGATGAATACATACACTGTTTATTACGTCACAAGTTTTTTTTTATGGAATAGGAGGACAAACTATCGTACGGGTAACCTGGTGTTAAGTGATCACCGCCGCCCACATTCTCTTGCAACACCAGAGGAATCATAAAAGCATTGCCGGCCTTTAAGGAAGGTGTACGCGCTTTTTTTGAAGGTACCCATGTCGTATCATCCCGGAAACACCGCACAAGGAAGCTCATTCCACAGCTTTGTAATACGTGGAAGAAAGCTCCTTGAAAACCGCACTGTGGAAGACCGCCACACATCCAGATGGTGGGGATGATATCCTAACTTGTGGCGTGTCGTACGAAGGTGGTTCTGCGGCAGGAATCAGGTTAAACAGCTCTACGGAACACTCCCCATGATAAGTTTGATTCGTCTGCCATTAAGCTTAATATATCTCCAAAAAGAATACATTAAAAGATGAATAAAAAGATTACACAAAGTGATATATTCGTGACAAATAATCTCAAATAAAATTCAGACGCCTGACACGTAGTGGAGTAAAACGCGACGTAAGATATGTTGATTTAATGCGAGTTGCATGTTATGTTGTAGCAGAGCCAACTGGCAGATCCCGAGTTCAACAGCATCTGACTCATCCGTTATGTAAACAATCACACTTGATCTTAGGTTATTTATTACATCAAATCAAAGTAAACAAGTTAACACTTTCATTTGAAGGCAATTAAATGCTTATATTGCTTGATTGACTTGATTTATAATTCTTCTATACAGGATGGTTTTTCTTTTCGAGAAGGGCAGTGATGGCCAAGTTGGAAATTCAAATTCAAATTCAAATATTTTTATTCAAAATAGGATGTGACATCACTTATTGAAAGTCAAAAACCTACCACCCATTCCAAAATAAATGCCTCAGACCTGAGAAGAATGGGCGCAACAAACTCAGCGGGCTTTTTTTTTCATCGAATAAATATGTTTACAAAGTAAAATTGTACAATTAATTTATTATTTAATAGCCTGAGGGCGGTCACTCGATTCCCAATCTGTTGTATCAATAAGAAAGTCATTTATGTTATAGTAACCTTTACCACACAAATGTTTTTCAACAATTCTTTTGAATAACGTTATACTTTTGTTTTGAACATTTTCTGGAATCTTGTTGTAAAAGCATATACATCGCCCCACAAAAGACTTAATAACTCAACTTAGCCGAGTAGATCATAAATTTGTGTCTGTTCCTGGTGTTAACATTATGGTTATGACAGTTTCTGGCAAATTCACTTATGTGCCTATGAACATACATTACATTAAATTATCAAACAAGAAACTACGAAACTTAGAGGAAACTCATGAAAGGAGTCATGCCCTCGATTTATATGAAACCAATAACTGCATATTTAGTTTTTTTTATTTCTTAAACTTTTGACGGAAATCGATTCGAATGATTTTTTAAAAAAAATATATGTATTATTGAACCAATGGACTCTGTTGCTGATAAAGATCAAACTTTGCGAAGATATGTATTATGAAAGGAAATACAAAATTTGTAAAACTATTATAATACTCTAAGATTCAATTCCGTTGATTTCCGAGCGATTTTAGCGCACGAAAGTGTATTTATGCCTAAAATAATAATTTTACGTGTAGCAAAAGAATGCTTATAGTTAGGATGATTTCAGTGAATGTATCTGAAAACTATCAAAACAAGGTATGATACCATGCATAAATTATTTATATTGTGTTTTTATTTTATTGTACACAAAAGTTGAAAAACCGTTGTATATTTAAGAATAAATGAGCATTTTCAATGAAAACAGATGATATTATTTATCAGCGTAAGTACTTATCAGCGTAAGTATTTATCAGTGTAAATATTTATCAGTGTTAGTTTTCATAGTAATAATTTGAGATATTCATTTACAAAGACTAAGAAGATGTATAGAAATTGAGAGTGAGTTAATACGTAAATACTTTTTTCATTGGATATTTGACAGCATCAATTTGAGAAAAAAATTGCGCCTCAGAATATAGTACATAAAATATGACGAACATAATAATAATAGGGTAAAGAGTGAATCATTTAGAACATTTTTATTCGGTACTTCAAGGAAAACGAAATGTTTTGTTTCGTACAGAAATACTTTCTAGGTCACACACGAAACGTTCGTTTAGTGAATAAAATTAGAATTGATGAGCTCTTTGCTAAGGGAATTCTTGGTATCAAACCGTGCCTAGTTGTTTTGATTATATTTCAATATTTAATGTTGTTTCGACTTATTTTACTTTTTATTTACTTTAACTGGAGATGAGAAATTTCCCGAGGAATCAGATTGATTTGGTTCACATAACTACTGTGTTATTAATGTATTTACTCACGACGCAAAAGATACAATATGTTATAAGTGGAGTGGTGGTAGTAAGTAGAAACAATATTGCATTTATTTTTTTACATAAATAATTGTAATTTCACAGTTGACATAAGATGCAGCAAACAGTCACCATTGTGCCCACTGAGTATACATTATAGATGTATAAACTTAAAATTAGACATAATAGAAGTTTATGTTTTTAGTTAAGTATTTACTCGTTACTTTAATTTACTAACTAAAATAAATGTTGTCACCAAATGGCTCAACGGGAGATCAGCGTTGGTTTTCACATCAGCAAACATGCTGAGTTGGGACCATTTTTGTAACGTATAAGTAGTATTAATATTTGAGGTTTTCTTTGTTTATTGTTTGTCTCCTTTATAAGTTTTTTTTAAGTTATTTGTATATGTATGTGTAATATATTATTATTATGATTTGGGGATTTCAATGCACTTAAATCCTAGGATCTATTATGCCCCTTTCTTGCGCTAGCGCGCCTGCCCTCAACTCAAAAGTTAAGGAGGAGAATCGAGGCTACTAACTAGGATACGTGTAACTGTGCTGAGATTTAAATTATATCCTCGAGACCTACTCTTAAAAGGCGTAGGATCCTCAGAGGGTCCAGGCAGGGCACGTCCTCTGCTTTAAGTGAAGGTATTTTAAGACACCCCAGCCTGATTCTGGCAATGGCTTCGCATTCCAGAAGAATGTGTATGGGGTCTTCAGCGGCTTCGCAGCAGAATCTGCACAGGTTTGATTCACTGAGACCCATTCTGGCTAAGTGCTCATTCAGCTTGCAATGGCCGGATAGGAACCCCGTGAGGGCTCTCAGTTGTGTCCTGTCCTAGCCTATGCATTTTTTGGCATGCTTACGTTGATAGTTGCCTAGGAGCAGCTATGTATACTATACGTTTCAAATAAACATTAATTTCATTCATATCAAGTACATCGGTAAACATCGTAGCTATAAAACGAATGGATCAATTTTGATGCAGTATTTTTTATAAGTGATGTAATTGAGATGATTCTATTATATGAATATGAATATTTGTTTCCAAGTCATGGATGTTTATATGTATTTATGTATGTTTAAGTAAGTGTATTGTATTAACCCTAGAAAGATTTTGTGCGTTTTAGAAGCGCCAGTGAAATGTATTCTCTACAAAAAAATTTCAACGAAAAAAAAAACAACCAACTTCAAAAACACTATTCCAAAACAATAGTTATAATATTATGCACTAAAAGGTATAAAAATAATTGCGTATTCTTAGACAATCTAATAAATAAATCTAATTCTAGTTACGATTATTGCTATTTTTGGAATCGGTGTCCTCCCGCCGCGACTCAAGCACATCTCATCTATAACTATGTATGTAGTTACTACTAAGGTAAGTAACCTTGGCTGACATCGAAGGTAACAACTTTGATGAAATGGAAAAAAAATCAAATCAAGGCGATCAAGAAAACAAAAACAAACTGTTTATTATTAGCTTACAAATATATAGAATACTTGTGCAAAAACTTGTAAAATACCTAATTCGAAAACCAGAACCGGG
Organism: Leptidea juvernica; assembly: GCA_949711755.1. NCBI lineage: Eukaryota > Metazoa > Arthropoda > Insecta > Lepidoptera > Pieridae > Leptidea > Leptidea juvernica. The sequence continues at coordinate 3,181,165 of CATIXQ010000021.1, read as the reverse complement.
ATAAGCTATAATTAGTTAAGGCAAAAAAAGAAATGAAGAAAAGCTACAAGTTTTACACAAGGGGCTTAATTCACTTGAAAGTCACAAACAAAATTCATTAACAAAACGCTTTGACGAAGTTAAATTAAATCTTAGAACGACCGTGAAAAATTATAGATGGAGCGATTTGAAAACAATCCAGTTTTTTTTTTCAAATAAAAAACTGGATTGCTTTACTAACATTAATATTAAAATTGAATAATATATTGGTACAATCTTACAATACATACATAATGATAAAGTTATGTTATTTTGTAGGGATGGTTTTAGAGTTAGTTAGTTGGTAGTTTCAAAGTTTAAGTTTAAAGAGGCCGCCAAAGAAAGAGATGGGTAGATGACATAATAAAAATAGCAGGAAAAGAATGGAGAGGAAAAGCACAGAGGAGAGATACATGGAATAAGCTGGAGAAGGCCTATACCCGCAGTGGGGTTCCAATAACATAACTTTTATATTTTATATTATACGCGTAGTGTTAAGATTATATTATTATGTATTTGAACGTTGTTGGAATTAATTAAAGGCTTATTATTATTATTATTAGTTTAAGTTCTATTGATTATCTTGCGCCATTCTTTTCGGGTCTGAGGTATCTATTTACCAGTGGGAGGCTACTTTGCACAGGAAGCCGGCTAGATTATGGGTACCACAACTATTTCTGCCATGAAGCAGTAATGTGTAAACATGAGTGTGTTTCGGTCTGAAGGGCTTCGTAGCTAGTGAAATTACTGGGCAAATGAGACTTAACATCTTATGTCTCAAGGTGACGAGCGCAATTGTAGTGCCGCTCAGAATTTTTTCAACAATCCTGAGTTGCACTGCATTGTAATGGGTATGACGTATCAATTACCATCAGCTGAACGTACTGCTCATCTCGTCCCTTATTTTCATAAAAAAAATTGCTCTCTTAGCAATCAATCAAATTATTTATTTGCGGATCTTCCGAATGGATGGTAGATGTTGTCATTGAGACGTGATTTTTAAATCTAGTTTTGAATCAAAATACAGGCCACCATCCCTATAACGCGGTAAAGTGGTTCTGCGTTATAGCAAAACGCGTATTCTCGTATAATTCTTTATTATGACCTCGTAATTCGTTATAATAATAATTCATCACAATCGTAACAAGTATTTAAATTTGTGTGCCTAGTTTTATTATTTTATTAAGGTTCTTCATACATACATTTAATAAAATAATTTAATTTTGTTATAACAATTAACACATGTGCGCGAAGCTAATTATGACTGTACAAATCATTATAAATTTTACAGTATAGAAATATGTATGTCGGATATAGCCGCGTTATATGGTACACCGTACACTGCCCGTGGTATACGAGGGATTGAAATCGCAGAATATTAACACGCGTTATAAGGGAACCACGTTATACAGAACTTTACTGTAGGTATTTCAATTTGAACAAACAGTGAAATTTTACTGATTTTTCTTACCATTAATACTTATATTATTAATAAGGTCAATATAATTATACTTCGGCCTTATTGACAATAAGTCTAAGGGTGGATTCGACCAAACCGGAGTAAGTATTTACTCGCGAGTAACTACTCGTATTCTAAGATTAAACATAATTAAATGTTAAACTGAGAATAACGGATGTCAGAGCATCACATATCATTTGTCACCTCGAATAAAAACGTAGATAGATTAACACTATATTCGCTGTCAGCGTATGTAAATGACATGTTATGTTATCGTGTTTTCTTTCTGACCGATTTGTACAACGTTATAGACAACAAAGTCCCTTTTAATAATAACTGAATTCACATCAAAACACTCAATTACGTATTGACTATCAGAATTTATTCAATTAGAATTTAAATTAAATAGTATTGCACAACGACAGCCATTCTTTGTTGGGACAATGAACTGGGTCCGAAAAAAATCAAATTCGCGAAAGGGATACCAGAATTGTAGTGTATCTCGTTTACTCCCAATACCAATGTAATTTATGTGTCTCTGTCACATTATTATTGTTATTTTAGCGACGCATCTTTTGTTTATCTTCTATCTACGAATAAAAATAAACAACTGTCAACATTTGACATTTCACTCTATTATCCTACGAAATTGAATTGTTATCGCATTTCATGTAACGTTATAACAAACAGTAGAACATGGATTTTTGTCGGTATACACATTCGTTCCCTCTTCGTTTATCATTCACACTTTAAATATAGTATAAGAATACCGAGATAGTGTACTCAGATCAGTAAGTTTAAGGGGAAAAATTATCGCTGTATAGTTATCCTCGTGTAACATCGTGTTTGGTTGAATCGGCCCTTAAAAATACAACGTCTCAAAGTCTTCTTAATTAGGGCATTATTCGTAGTTGTTTCAATGAAATAATACACTCTATCCATCTTGATTCTCGGTCAAGATCTAACCTTAAAGGGTAACAAATTGCTTTATAAACATGAAAAAATGGAAAGAATATTAACGGTATTTGTTGGGTCTCGAGAATTGGAATCTTCGGCCAAACTTTTAATCCGTTCCGAGGCTGCTCTTTTTGCCCCCGCGTTGATTCACGAAGTTAGTTGGGTTTTTCCTAACTCCAAAGATATTTCATAATTTGTTTTGCTTGAGAACTTCGGACTTGTAACAAATCCTCTTGTAGTTTATATATTTACACATAGTCTTAGGACATAGTCTTTCTATTTTGCTCAGTATTCTTTTTGATTAAAGTGTCCCCAGTATTTAAAGATAAAGATTTTTATTTGTGTGAAACGCTCTCGCAGCAGTCTGCTAACGCTAACCAAATTTTTGGTTTTATCCTATTACACTTACTTATTACGTTTTACACTTAACTAACTTAACTTTTATTTAGCAAAATATGATGGTATCAATCAATAGTTCAGTAAATTTGATTAAGAAATTATTTTAAAGAGATTGCTGATTCGCTTGATTATGTTTCTAAGTATTACGTACAAATTGGAACTATTATTACTGCTAAGAAGAATTATCATTACGATAACGATGATTATAACGATTATATGAAGGCATAAATACCTAATATCCATTGAATACTTACATACATACCTACATGGCACACAAAGATTACAAACTTTTATTCGCACGATCCTGACGAATTCTTGGTTCCCTTGATGTGGCAGCTTTTCATTCATCAAAACTTAGGTCGTATCATCAATACGTTATTTCTGTGAAGCCGGCTTATAGATATTATTATTTTCATCGTTACTCTCTACATAACCAAGTTTAAGGAACTGTCATTTCGAAAACTCATAAATATTTACTTTCATATTCATAATCTTCTTAATATATATAAATTACGTAACACGTTGTTTGTCCGCGATGGACTCCTAAACTAATGAAAGGATTTTAATGGGGATCACTTCATAGAGTGCAGCTTAGTCCAACTTAAGAGATAGGATACTTTTAATTTCGATTTGGGACCCATAATTCTTTTTAATTCCAATATTTGTTATGTATGGATATATTTTCTATGAGAGAATTTAGTGACACACGGTTTGACAGATCTGCTGTGAAACAATTTCATTATAACAACGAGCATACGTTACGAAATAATTCTTGATGTTTTGAAATATTATTGGCAGTTTTTTTTTTATTATCTACAGAAAAACGTCTGTCGGGTCAGCTAGTATATTGATAAGGATTTATTTGATTAGAACATATTTGCTTTAAAAAACTAAGTCCGATTCAAAGAGAAAATTTGGAAGCAATGCAACCCAAGTTATATCAATATTTGTTTGTTAATCTCTCTACATACTATCCGGAGCCTAATTGTCGAAAATTCCCTCTTGCGTAATACTTTTAGTTCCTAAATAACCTGAGTTTTTTTTTCAGGTGTGTCACACAGCCGATCCTACGTACTGTTCCGGCTAGGCCGTCGCGTTTCCTCTTCGATGAAGCAGTTTGCCGAAACAGGCAGATCAGATTCTCTTGCCTCCACTCAGGGCACACTGGATGAATTTGGAGCACCAGCTATTGGACAAGGAGCTGGTCGCAGTGAAGCCGAGTTCTTTGTGGATGGCAATCATTCTAGAGTATGTTATTTGATATTGAGTTAGCATGTTGTGATATAATTTAATACTTATTGAAGAGAGGTTGTAGTTTGACTGTACAAATTTTTGAGGCAAATATGGTTAGAAGTGTAGAGAAGAAGAGAGTTTGACCTAGAACCTAGACTAGATCGGTATAAATCGAAATTAAAGTCCCTGACTCATGGAAGTCAGTCCTTGTCCATCCGATCCAAAAAAAGAGATCGGAATTGGCAAACTACAGGCTTATAGCTATTACCTCCCTGCTCTCCAAAATCATGGAGAGCATAATTAACCGGCAGCTCATGGTATACCTAGAAGGTCACCAGTTGATCAACGACCGACAGTACGGCTTTCACCATGGTCGGTCGGCAGGCGATCTTCTGGTATACCTGACACATAGATGGGCGGCGGCTATCGAAAGCAAGGGGGAGGCCTGGCAGTTAGCCTGGATATAGCGAAGATCTTTGATCATGTATGGCACAAGGCGTTTCTCTCAAAACTATCAATTGGGCTTCCCGAGAGCTTATACAAGTGGATCTCCAGCTCCCTCATTGGGAACCATATACCATTGGTACCAAAAATTATAGAGCTTACAAGATGCTATTCAAAGAAGGCAATAAATCAGTACATACGGACGGGTGAAGAGCGTAGTCATGGTAAAATAATATCCTTAGTGTTCCTCTCGGGTACAGAAGCCAAATAAAAGATTATCATCATCAGCCGGAAGACGTCCACTGCTGAACAAAGGCCTCCCCCAAAAATTTCCACGACAATCGGTCTTGTGCTGCCCTCATCCAACATATTCCGGCGATTGTGGGGTCCAACATTTCGTCTTCCCGTACGTGGTCGCCATTCGAGGACTTTACTGCATCAACGGTCATCTGTCGGTCGAAAAATAAAGGATCATTTAAAGGTAAAAATACCTTAAATACCAAAAATGATAATATTCAATGAAATGAAGTAGCAAAACCATAACATGGGCTAATTATAATGAACTGCAATGAAAACATTCACACATTAAACGAAACATCATAAAATAGCGTTCGGAATATCGTATTCGGTAATTAATGTCCCCGAGTACAAACAATAATTATACGTCACGAAATAAAAACACGACTCGATACTAATGGAGCGGTAATAAAACGTTGAATTTATCGCGACGCGGCCATTTTGCGAGTAAGGGCACATTTTGTTGACTATTTGTTTGGCTTTTTTTGATGAGTAAAGTTTTAATTGATGGGTAGTTTATTTGATAAACGTTGTGTTTGAACTTTTTTGAGTATTTGATTGGAGAACGCTCAGGAAAAAAAAAGAATTTGAAAATAATATATTTATTATTATAAATTATGTGGTAAATGGAAGATCAGAGATAAATTATTATAAATTAAGGAACTGACACAGAAGTACATAGAAAACATGGGTAAGACTCGTAAAGGTCTGTAATTAAATTGTGTAAAACTTTCGTGAGACATTATTAACTTTATTTAACCGGCTTTACTCACGATTTATCGATATTGGTACCGACTAGTTTCTGACAATTCGGATGTCCATTACCAGGGTGAGTGACATCTCGTCTCACACAGTGTAAGTCGTGGGTAAAAACCGATATTTGTTTTATTGAAAAGGAGGACAAACGAGCATACGGGACACCTGGTGTTAAGTAATCACCACCGCCCACATTATCTTGTAACATCATTTTGAATCACAGGAGCGTTTCCGGCCTTTAAAGAAGGTGTACGCGCTTTTTTGAAGGTACCCAAGTCGTATCTTCCCGGGAAAAGCTCCTTTTAAACCGCACTGTGGAGGACCGCCCCAAATCCAGATGGTGGGGATTATATCCTAACTAGTGGCGTGTCGTGCGAAGGTGGAATTCGGCGGCAGGAATCAGATGAAACAGCTCTTCGGGAACACTCCCCATGATAAATGCGGTAGAAGACACACAATAAAGAGACTAGGTGAAGTGAAACGTGAAAATATATAAAAATGGGATATTTATCAGGTTTTTTATTCTCCAGGTGTCAGTGATGGCAAGGATGATTCCATCACCGGACTGGTTCATCGGTGTAGATAGTTTCGACCTCTGCGTCGATGGTAACTGGATTGACAGCATCACCATTGAGGTAAAATTCCCTTAATTATCGTATTTCTCAATTAAATCAGGGATCTTTTCAACTTAGCATTAATTTTATGAAAATAAGGGGGAGACGAGCAGGACGTTCAGCTTATGGTAATTGATACGCCCGGTCTCTGAGCGGCACTATATCTGTGCTCGTCACCTTGAGACATAAGTTTTCATTTGCCCATCATAAGCTATTCAGCTTAAAACATTTAGCAACATTGGCAGGAGATACGCAAGTGATATATAATGTCATCTTAAAAATTATAATATTTTAGGTGTTTTTTTTTTGTTTTTCTTAATTTTTTGATGCAACTTAGATGCTGCTGTCATTGCCTGCCTGGAGTTCAATGTCGGATATTTTATGAGCTCAATCTTCGTCTGGGGAGGAATCCAATAATGAATAATAATTCCCTCATTCTGCTAAGACTCTTTTTAGCTTATCAAGATTTTGACCACCGTAAGCTCTTATCATTGTAAATATATGTATGTGAAATAATTTCTACGAATTATTTTTAATTGAATACTGATAATTTATGTTAATCAATAAAATACATTTGGGATTATTTTAGTAAGAACTGGATACCATTTTGTTAGCTCAATATTAAAAGACTATCAGAAATCTCCTTTGTACAGGATGCCGGCTAGATTATGGGTACCACATAGGTACCTATTTCTGCAGTGAAGCAATAATGTTTAACATAACTGTGTTTCGGTCTGAAGGGCGCCGTAGCCAGTAAAATTATTGGGTAAATGAGACTTGACATCATATTATGTATCAAGGTGACGAGCGCAATAATTGTAGTGCCGCTCAGAATTTTTGGTTTTATCAAAAATCCTTACGTATACGCACCACGTGAGATAAGTAGGACATTTCCACCTGCGATTGTCAATATTCCGCGCCTACTTTCCTCCATAGGTGCGTAATATACTATCCTATTTCTCTATTAGTAATGTAAAATAATTCTGTTGTCAGGTGGATCCCTTGGACGCTGGTACAGACAACGGTTTCACTTTCACAGCTCCAAACTGGCCAACGGCTCCCCAGGGCGTCGCCTACAGGATCACGTCCCGATATCCATCGCATCCAGCCGGATCCTTCTTCTATCCTCATCTCAGAAGACTGCCGCCGATAGCCACCTTCCAATTTATTAAGGTTTGTTTTTTTAACTAATATTTTATTGGCACGTTAGGGAGAAATAGTCAGAGTGAATTATTACGATGCGCGCACACTGGCGTTAGCTGTTCAACTATACCATTTATCTCATACTTCAGCTACCAAGCCTCTTGTAACTCATATGTCGACTGAACTACAATCAATGGACGAGAATTAAATTAATTTCAATTTAAAGTTTAAAAAAAAATAAGTTGGTAAGGTAACGGTAAACCATGCCGCTAATTCCTGGGTAGTTTAGCTCGGAGCGGCTAACACCGTCTTTTTTCAATTCATTGTTTTTCACCTGTTAGGTCTTCGACGTGGTTCATTCTTCAAATCAAATTTCCATCACATCTCATTTCCACAGCATTTTTACCAAAATCGCACGGTGCGTTCATTAGCAGTCCCCTCTCCAAACGCAACACTCATATTGCGAGCTGTTTCTGCCGAATTTTCGAAGTATCCATCGTTATTGTCTAAGCCGAATAAAAAAACAAGTGAAAGTCGATAATCGTCGCTGTTTTAATGTTGCACATTTTTTAAAAGAAGAAATACATCGGTACCATGTTAAAAAAGTTTCATTCAAAAATCTCAAACCATGAAGATTCTATGTCAAGTCGAAGTACCTATTGTAAAACGGCAATTTAATGCTTTAACCCCTATTATTATGACCTTTTGCCACTCATTCCTGGAAATTATGCAAATATCGTGTGAATTACGATTCTAAGTCTGTTTTAATTAAATATGTAATTTATGAAGCTATTGCTCCACTTCTAAGCAAACCATTGTTATATTTAAATTTTAAAACAACTGAACTTACGAAATGCGTAAAACGAACCATATGTTTTGCTAATTTGGTTAATTCATACCGGCAAGGCTTGAACCATATATAGCGGGTGTCTTTAGCCTCGTTGCATTCAAAGAGTTAAAGAACATTAGTAGAAACTAGGTCGGGGTGTTATCACATTTCCTTCCAAGGCACTAATTACTGCAGACAGAAATACTGCACGAAATTAACTCACCCATATTCGAGTTTATAGCGATGCGGAAAGAAATAAGTGGACATGATAAGCAAATGTTTGAATGAGTATAAAGACTGGCTTAGGCATATTATTTATGGAAGCAAAAATGGTTTTAGTTATTTAAAAATGGGGTTAGTTTATGAAATAGTTTATACTATACCTAATATACTTACTATACCCTATATCTATACCTTCTTAAAGTAAGTTTGTATTGATGTGTGATTTATGCGGCTAGAAAATTGTATGAAAATCCAGTTCTAACGTTTTTTTTTAATTAAAATGAGGGACGAGACGAGCAGGATGTTCAGATGATGGTAAGTGATTCGCCCTGCCCATTGCAATGCAGTGCCGCTCAGGATTCTTGAAAAACCCAGAAATTCTAAACGACACTATAATTGGGCTCATCACCTTGAGATGTTAAATGGTAAGTCTTATTTGCCCAGTAATTTCACTAGCTACGGCGCCCTTCAGACCGAAACAGTAATATTTACACATTACTGCTTCACGGTAGAAATAGGTGCCGTATTTTGGTAAAAAAAGTACGAGTAAATCGTAGTGTGCGTAAGATTATATATCACTGTGGTATAGATCCAAAGGAGATAGGACCTGGGTACGATTAAAAATGCACCTTATTTGCGGGCCTCTGAAGTAGCTATTTCTTTATAAGGTGTAACGAAGTGAGCCTGTTAATACTCTTTACTCTGTGACCAGGTGGTATCTGCGTGAATCGATGATGATATGCAGATAGAACGACAGTCAGTTTGTAATAGTTTCCAGTTGAAGGCTTCTACCCCAAGAGGTATATGGTAAAAGAACCTGTAACTATGTTTTTTTTTTATGAAAACAAGGGTCGAGACGAACAGGACGTTCAGCTGATAGTAATTGCAACGCCCTGCCCATTTCAATGCAGTCCCGCTCAGGCTTCTTGAAATACCCAAAAATTCTGAGTGGCACTACAACTGCCCTCGTCACCTTGAGACATAAGATGTATTATGTATTACCTAGGATATTAAATACACTACCTGATGATCTTATAGATATATATCTAAAAAGATAAAAAACTTTAAATAAAAAAATACTAATTGGAAGCTAAACCAGGAATGCCTATTTTAATATTTTAATATAACTACTATTTGTTATAGTAAGCCTTAAGTAATGAAAATTATTATTCTAAAGCGAACTTACCGCTCGCATATAAACCTTAGAGGTTTTTGCGACTGTCTTTACTAATGTATATATTAAGATAATTTTGTTCATTAGATAAAAAAATGGTGATCTACCCCAGTGGCGCCTTTTTCTGTCTTCAACAATTGGTGTTGCACCAGGCACTGAAAATTACTGGGCTATGTAGACTATTTTGTCTCAAAGTTACGAAGCGTACTCGCAGTGCCGCTCAGATCTTGGGTTTTTCAAGAATTCTGAGCGGAACTGCATTGAAATGGGCAAAACGTATCACTGACCATCAGGTAAACAGATTACTAATATCGTCACCTTTTCACAAGTTTCAATAGTCATAAATTTACAACGTACGGACTTATATAATGTTACTAGCTGTCCCATCAAACGCTGTATTGCCGTATAAAGTAATAAAAAAATATTAATTGAAAATTTATGTGTATAAAAAATAGATGACAACTGATTCTCAGACCTAACAAATATATCGTACATAAAATTTATCGTATTACAATAATTATTATATTGTCATCGTGCAACTCTATTGCTTATCTGTGGATGAAACAAAATAATATAAAAATCGCAATACAACCATAGGTGTTGATCTTAGACGGGTGAAAATTTGAAGTTTAAAAAAATGTCAAAAAAAATATTTAGAAGTCTGAATATTTGTGAGCATATTGGAAAAATTCTAGAAAAACGTTCCAAACCACAATCATACTGTCATAGAGACATAAAATGATAGCCCTACTGTCACTCTTTAAATGACATCATGACTTAGTAACCCAACCCACATGTATGGGTTACACTAACATTCATTAAACTTTAAACATGAATTCCTTAAAATGTGATATTTGTGGCTTGGAACGTTTTTCAGGAACAACATCCAATCATCAACCGGAAGACAAAATAATTCACACCTTTTATCATCCAAATTAATAGATAATATATGCAGAAATAAATTTGTTTTATTTCTGTTTTCTTTCGTTTAGATTTTCACAATATATTTTGATATTTAAACATATACGGCCTTACAAATAAAATTGGCGTAAAGTTATAACTAAGCATAAACCAAGAATATGTAAAATGTTTACAATTTGACATGACAGGACGTATAACGTTTCCCGCGTTTAATTGCAAGGCAGCTTGTCATTCGGAAAACTTCAGAATTATCATTGTACTGACAGTGTTGTCAACGATATTGTAAACATTTTGTATTTTCTTTATTTATCATCAGTTATATTATACCAAGCTTATTTGTAAGCCCGATACAGTTTATAGATGTAAATACTACGTAATAAGAGGCGGAACTGCCTAAGTAAAAATTTAAATTCAGTTTAGTATGAAATGTGCAGTGAATTGACATAAGTTTGAAATAGTACAGTATCGCAATAATAATATTACAGTATCGTGATTGGCGACGAAGTATAATCCGGCTAAGTTTGAAAGCGAACAGTTGCCACTGACCTGTATAAATACCATTGGACAGGCTGTTCCATATGTTTGACAGAAATTTTTTTGTATCTATTTGAAGCGCCACCCGAGAGCGTCTGCGAGAGAAGCGTATCTAAAGTATTATTGCATTTTGAATTAATTTCGGTCGTTTCCTGTGCTATTTATACTTCGAAAATCAATGTAATAAAGTACACAATTTTATTTGTTAAATAGTTTCCCTATCGATGTTTGTTTAACTGAGGTTGTCAACACTAGTTTTAGTACCGCAAACTCTCGCTATAACCAACAGCGCCAAAATGGCGAATATCAAACAGGCACAATGGCACTTTGACAGCCGCCAGTCCAGTGGTATATAGTAGAGGTCAGTGGTAGTTGCTTAAAACGTAGTGAATTTTTGCTATCTCCATTTTCTACAAGATTATTATCTGTCAATCTGTCAATGACTGCACGTTTCATACATTCGAGTGAATCGTTTTTTTCTTAGAGAGTTTCACTAGTCTGAATTTAATAGAAACCTAAATTTACACAATCTTGTATATATGAACTTAGTTACAAACTCAAGAACACGTTAAGGAACCTAAATTACGAAGCTACTGAGAATCTTATTCGTTAATGTCTACTTATATTACGTTTAGCATTTGATAAATAAAAAGCTAAACACATTATTGTTCACACACACACATACAAATACACAACACACCCAAATTTATGACAATAAGACATCAGGCAAACTTGAAGTACCTAGAGTAAACAATTACTTTGGCGATAGAACTTTAAAGAAAAGAATACCATATCTGCTTAATAGTTTGCCAGACGACATCCGACGGGAACCAAACAAAAATAAATTTAAAAAACTATTAAATCAATATTTATTGTTGCAGTAACATTTGTGAAATAGGCTTAAAGATTTATTTTATGAGACTCGCTCGATCCTGTAGACAAACTGTGTAAACAGTTTTACAGGACTTTGTATTATTTTAAGAAGAAACTGTATATTTATAAATAAATAAATAAATACAAAATAAATATATAAAATAGGTATTGTTTTCATCATTAATTGCATAACCACAATTGTTAGTCAAACAGTCTTAAAATATGTTGATGTGTGTTTTCATTGACATTTTGCTTTGCACAACTGGGAAGACACTGACCGCCATATCACGGCCTAATCTAGTTTGAGGTCGAGGGTAATTTTAAGTAAAATTTTATTTTATTTTTGCAATAAATAAGATTTATTATAATTATTTATTATCAACAGTCTGACAAAACAACGACTGTCAGGACTGCTATTATAGAATCGAAATAGAATACATAAATAACTAGCTGACTCGACAGACCTTGTTCTGTAGATAATAAAAAAAATACTGTTGTATAGGAATTTGTCAATAATATTTGAAAACATCAAGAATTATCTCTTAAAATATGCTCCCTGTTGTTATAATGAAATTGTTTCACAGCGGAACTGTCAAACCGTGCGTCACTAAGTTCTCTCATAGAAAATATTATGTCCATACAAAACAAATATTGAAAATAAAAATAATTATGGATTCCAAATCTAAATAAAAACTATCCTATCTCTCAAGTTGGACCAAACTGCACTCCATGAAGTTATTAATCCCCATTAAAATCCGTTCATTAGTTTAGGAGTCCATCGCGGACAAACAACGTGTCACGTAATTTATATATATTAAGATAAGTAACATTATTAAATCCACTTACATTATACATTTTATATATTTTTGATGTAACCCTAAGCAGATTAATCAATAGATTTCCCTTACCACAGAGACTGTAAGCTTCAACATATTTCCTTTCTATTTATTTACATTTTCCGTGTCAAAAATTGGATCAAACCCTTTACAACGCCCTTAAGAAGATCAAATAGAAATGCTTTCTTGTACTCTGAACGATGGAATTTACCGAATTATATTTATTTTATTCGGCGAGCTCGATATTTACATTTGTTTCGATCATTATTTTATATTTGTTAGACCAGGTTAAAATTGAATTATTTCTAATTTTACCAATAAAGATAAACAATACCTAAATGGCTAAATTAGTCAATAGGTTGATCGGTAGTCCTTATTTATTGTACAAATCAAATATATAGCACCAAAACCTTTAAAAGGCTTAAAAAGCATTTATTTTCTCAAAATTGATTCCTTTAAAAATTCTTTTTGATGTCATTTCTAATAACTTCGGAAACAAATGGCGCTCTGAGAGAGAAGAAGTGACGCAAGAAACCCTCCCAGCATTATTTTTTTGCGCTCTTTTCAATAAAAATATTCAATATTGTACAGTCATTTCTATCGCTATAAAATAATCACAATTTAGTCCCAGGCTGTCTGAGATATTCAGCAGTGGAGTAATAGGATTAACGACAGAGCCATTTTTTTATAAAACATTTAAATTTATTTATAGATAATGCCTGAACAGTGACTGGGACTTTATTATAGAAGTGTATACATTTACCCTTAAAGCTATTTTGTATCTTATGAAGCCTACTAAAATTAGTTACAAGCAATCCTTCATTTCTAGTGTTATAATAATGAAAATCACTATTAAGAGCAAAAAGGTGACGATTTTTATGAACGATGAAATTTCTCCAAAGGTCATGCGATAGGTATAACAATAAATACGACATTTTTTTTCATGAAAACAAGGGATGAGAAAAGCAGGACGTTCAGCTGATGGTAATTCATACGCCCTACCCATTACAGCCCAATGCAGTGCCAAGATTATTGAAAAAGCCAAAAATTCTGAGCGGCACTACAACTGCGCTTGTCACCTTGAGACATTAAATTTCAAGTCTCATTTTTTTTTTTTTTTTTTTTTTTTTTTTTTTTTTTTTTTTTTATGGAATAGGAGGACAAACGAGCGTACGGGTCACCTGGTGTTAAGTGATCACCGCCGCCCACACTCTCCTGCAACACCAGAGGAATCACAAGAGCGTTGCCGGCCTTTAAGGAAGGTGTACGCGCTTTTCTTGAAGGTACCCATGTCATATCGTCCCGGAAACACCGCACAAGGAAGCTCATTCCACAGCTTCGTGGTACGAGGAAGAAAGCTCCTTGAAAACCGCACTGTGGAGGACCGCCACACATCCAGATGGTGGGGATGATATCGTAACTTGTGGCGTGTCGTGCGAAGGTGGAATTCGGCGGCAGGAATCAGGTTGAACAGCTCTTCGGAACACTCCCCGTGATAAATGCGGTAGAAGACACACAATGAAGCGACGTCTCTACGCAACGCCAAGTGATCCAGCCGTTCACAGAGTACTGGGTCCCCGACAATTCGAGCTGCTCTGCGTTGCACGCGGTCAAATGGATCGAGCTGATACTGGGGTGCGCCAGACCAGAGATGACAGCAATACTCCATGTGAGGCCGGACCTGCGCTTTGTAGAGCGCTAGAATGTCATTTGCCCAGTAATTTCACTAGCTACGGCGCCTTTCAGACAGAAACACAGTAATGTTTACACATTACTGCTTCATGGCAGAAATACCTAATGGCTCATTTGTGTTTATTTTTTTTACTCCTCTAAATAACTATATTTTAGCCTCGGTAATATACCTTAATCGTGCATTTAATGCTATTTAATGAAGATATACTTCTTCATTATCAGTCGGAAGACGTCCATTGCTGGACAAAGGCCTCCCCCAAAGATCTCCACGACGATCGGTCCTGCACTGCCCTCATCCAACGTATTCTGCGATTACGAAAAATTATCCAGAATTTTAAAGATTAAAATAAATTCTTTATTAAATTATTGTTCTTTCTACAAACTTTTGTTTTGTTTTGGCGGCGACATGGGACGGGTCGTCCCCTTCCCTAAAATATGGTTTGGACGATTTCAGGCTCATGCATCATGCTCGTGAAAGGGCGCTGCTTGTGGTGGTGGAATGATCCTGTTGCCGGAGGCTTCAGATTCTTAAAAGTTATAACATATTGTCTTGTAAAATGCTCACAGAATACCTTTATTTATTTACGGTGTGTATGGATGATGCAGCTACTGTACTCAATAACTTTTGTTTTACTCGTATAAGGCATTGGATATTTAATATTTGAGTTTGTTTTTGCATCACTTTACATATTATATTGTAATTGAAATGATTTTTAAAACGATAAAAATGTTAATCTTGATTTAAAAGAGTGGCAATGAGTTTCTTGTTACTTCTTCTCATAAGCTCAACCCTTTACGAAGCAGCAGTAGATTCAATAAGAAAAATCAATTGACATTCGTGACCTACATGAATAAAATGATTTTGATTTTTGTTGATTTTGATGCCAAAGAAGTATGCGTGCGTGCATAAGTACACAAACACTTTCTTTTTATTTATCTCTCAAACACGGAAAGCTTTTTATTATAGTATTGAATTCCGACTATTATTTAGTAAATTTTAATTTTAAATCTTCGTAAATAAATGATTTATTCTGATTTGTTTAGCTCCGCGAATACGAGGTCTACGAAGTATTCCACCGCGACAGCGACGATCGAAAGTACGACGTGATCAAACTAGACAAACTGAGCCACAACAGCATCGATGTTCTCGACGGGAACCGAGCGCTGTCCATCGCCGACGAGGTGGAGAGAGAAGAAGCGCCCAGGATCTATGCAGACGGTGCCCTGACCACACCAGATGGTGCCTATTCGTTCTATTCAATGTATGTTGTTTTCTAATCATTCAAAATAATTAGAAGTTTCTTTGTAAAGTTTCTTAACTTCCCGCTTGAACAAATCTTTCGAAAATCAGAAAGTTGAAGGTAGATTTTGAGAAATCTCAAAACAACTTCGAAAAATAATGTTTTCTAAATGTGTTTTTTTTTTTGGAATAGTTTTTAAACGGCTTTACCGATCGACTGAAAACTGCGTGAAATTCGGTTTATTCATTCAAAAGCAATTGCTGTTTAATAATTTATTAAATAGGGTTTTATCTACTTTTATCAGACTTGACAGCTTGAAGAGCTCAAAATCGTCATAGGTACAATTTGAAGCGTGAAGGTATGGAATTAGCAGGAAATTGCAGGATGTTACAGTTGGGAAGTTGCAGTTAGCGGGATGGCCTTTAGGGTCGACCATTTTCCTATTTTTTTTAAACAAAACATATTTGGTCACAACATAAATGTTATGTTCAGGAATCTTCATTTTTTTGCGCCCAGATAGGGTTATCCTCCGTGAAAACAATGGGAGTAAGGTGGTTAAGTGGGACTCACAAGAGCCTACGTGCCTACCCACTAAACACCACCTGAGGTTGACTTTGATCATGTTAAGCCTTTATCGCAGACGAGCTGTCTTTGGGAGAGAGAGGCGCAAGTGGCACTCCTTTGGGAGTATCCCCTGGGATGCAATAGCACAGAAGTTGCTGTCTGGATAGGACTAGTGACATCATGAGGAGGATGAATCTTTATTCATAATTTCATTTTTTCTATATAAAAGAAATGGGGAGTGGTGAGGGAACCGTCCATGGACCTCCGCAACACAAGAGATGCGTTGCTGATGCTGTCTTAAAGTTAAGAGTATACTATTATCTTGAAGTTTGAAGCTACGGCGCCCTTCAGACCGAAACACAGTAATGTTTACACATTACTGCTTCACGGCAGTAATAGGCGCCGTTGTTGTACCCATAAACTAGCCGGCATCCTGTGCAAAGGAGCCTTCCACAAGGAGGCCATAACGCCAAAAAATTGATAAACCAGTAAATCGCAATTATCCCCAAACTAGATATTTTGAACTACTTAGTTCTCCATGCACGGCGACGATATAAAGCAAATATAAATAAAAAGCTATACTTTATAAGCTGCTTCAATTTTAGATGTTAATTGTTAATTTACAAGAATTATCTTTTCGTAGAACAAATAATGCATCAAGTACAACAGAAGAGCCGAGGTCAGCGAACGAGCTCCCGACGTCGGGCCCCACAGCGAGCGAGCAATCAGCATTGCGGAGCTTAGCGCGACGATACCGAGCGAGGAGACGACGTAAGATGCGTGCCGATAACACGGACCCAGCTGAGAGGAGAAAGAGAAAAAGAGCGAGTAAGTATCTCTTATTAAACCGACTTCAAAAACAGAAGCTTTCGTGTTTGTTTTATGTTTTTTTGATGCGAAACTTTTATTCGGACGTTCGGGCCGCTCATCGCACGAGCTGTCTACTCGAGCGTCAGATTTGATAGCGTTACATGAGAACGTCAGATTTAGGACCGTTACACGATAATGTATATATTTATAGGTCCCTAAAACCAAAACGTAAACAACAACAAATGATGTTTTCAAAGACTATTTTTTTTATATTTCGTATTTGAATCGTATGTTGGAACGATTTGAAAGACATTTCTGAACTACACCTTCGTGCCTTTGTATGGATGTATATTGGCGGAAAATATGTGCGAGCATCCGTTACATTAGCGTGGGTTAACTGGCTGAAATGTTACATAAAAATCCATTTTTACATACATACATAAAATCACGCCTCTTTCCCGTAGGGGTAGGCAGAGACCACTTCTTTCCACTTGCTACGATCCTTACATACTTGTTTCGCTTCGTCCACTTTCATTATTCCTTTCATACATGCTCTCCGGTTTAGGGTACTCTTGACCTGGCCTTTTTTCAAGACGTCCCTTATTTAATCTTGAAACGTCCGCCTAGGTCTACCCCTTCCAACACATTCATTAACACTGTCCTTATACACTTTCTTCGTCAATCGTTCTTCATTCATTCTCTCGACATGTCCAAACCATCTCAGCATACCTTTCTCAATTTTTGTCACAACATCTTCTTCCAGACCACAACGTTTCAATTCCATTTTTACCCTAGGTTTTACTATTTTTTTCATATTATGACAGACTGCAATAGTGGCCAATTACAATTTATATCAAGCTTAAATGAAGAATTCAAATAGCTTTCTGCGTTGCACAAGAACCATTGATAGGAATCGAATTCCATATAAATCTAAACGTTTTTTGTGGAAAAAGGACGCTTGTTCTCCTTTTCGTCTATGGATCACCTTTGATTACCTATAGTTACCGAATATTATAATCGCTTATAAAATGCTCACAGAATACCTTTATTTATTAAAGATGTGTGTGGATGATGCAGCTACTGTACTCAATAACTTTTGTTTTGTATTATTTTACATTTACTTTTTTAGCTTACTCATTGACTTTTTGACGTTTGAGTATGTTTGTTGCATCACTTTACATATATTGCAATTGAAATGATTTATAAAATGATGAAAATGTTAATATTGATTTAAAAGAGTGGCAATGAATTTCTTGCTACTTTTTCTCATTAGCTCAACCCTTTACGAAGTAGCAATAAGAATTATTTTTCGACAATCATAAGCGTCATTTCCGTGATTTGATTTGATGATGGTTATATATATTAACATATAAAAAAAATATAACCTCATCTATTTCCTAGGATTGCTGGATTGTCGAGTATCAGACTGGGGCGAGTGGAGTCTATGCCGCAGTGATGCAGGCTGTGTGGGCTCAGCGCTTCGCACAAGAAGGATCATCCGACGTCAACGACCAGGGGGTAATCCTTGCCCCCCCACAGTGCAATCCAGATGGTGTGCCACCAACTGTACAGCACACCAAGACTGGCGGATTAACCTCACGTAATTTCTGATTTAAATTTAATGGACTGACCTCCGTTTATATAGCATCATCACTCGATTGTCAACATCAATACAATAAAATAAAATACAATAGTATTCTTATTAATATGAACTTTAAATAATTACTAGTTTGAAAAATTAAAAAACACGCTTTTTATAGAAAACATAACCAAAAACGGAAAATTATATAAATGAATGGAATAATTTTATCAAAATAATGTATTGTCATCGGTCCTCGATATATCTACGAAGTTTGAACGAAATCTGGCCGTTTTAAGTGGGTCAAAACCGCGCCCAAATGAGTCGGTTACAAACAAACATACATACAGCTGAAGCTAATAAAAAGCGTGTAAAAACGATAATTGAAACCCACTGTAAATGCATTCATTGCTCATACGGATAGATAAGGTTACTGGTTTTCTAATAATATCGTCTTAAGATGTCATGATCTAGAGGTCAGTCGTAATAAAAGCACATTAAAAAAAAATTGTAAGAATTTGCGTAAAAACATTGTTGTGTTGTCGAATTTATTACATCAGGAAATGTATTTCACCAAAGAAGTCTTGCAAGTTGAAGACACAAAAATTTGCGCTATTGTTTGTCAAGAGTTTTCACAGTTTGTAAATTTCATATTTCTTAACACGGACAGTAAAAAAATAAGGACTCCGTGTCACCTTACATGTAGGTGCTTAGGTGTAGCACCAAAACAGCCGATTAACGTGTAAATACATAGCCCCACGCAAACACTTACACTACTACAGGCCGATAGGCGGCCATTATGAAAATTGTCATCGTCTGTGACAGATAAGTTTGCGTCTCAATAAAATATTTTAAAAATGCCGTTGTTCGTTTATAAGTATTTGTGGCCATATATGATTATTTAAGGGAGAAAAAATTGTGTAACTAGTATCCCCCGTAACCGCACACACACTAGCATAACGGTGCTTTACTAATATCACGGCGCGTAGTCCTTCTTTTTTTACTCATCTGTGATTTCTTAACAGTTATCAGTAACAAACTTAACAGCCTTCATTACGTAAAAGGTCTAAGTTCTAATAAATGTAGTATTTTATTTGTCCGATTTATATTATTTTTGCGTTGACATTTGTATTGTCCGTCCAAATATTTTTTTTATGTAAACCACTCTTTTCTATTATAAAAAATATCATAAATGTAAAGATATATTAAGTAACAGACTGCTCGTGTGGTGTAGGTTAGCTTATGTTGTTTGACGCTGTATCTAAAAGCTTTCTTTTTCGTTTGTCTATGGTAAGCATTAAGATTAAGATTAAACACCTTAGGTTAAGGATTGGTCTCCGCTGCGCTCCAACTAGATTCCGCAGGCGAAGTCGCAAAGTTTGGCAACTAATACTACGCCATTGTGTGACGTTGATGTGCCACATGTTCCATTAAACTTTGCTAATAATTGAAACTAAAATGCTAGGTTGCGTAGTAAAACGTTGTAAAAAGAATACTCGAGAAAATATAAGAAAGACACTGGAATCACATATCATCAGTAAGTATTTTGGATTTTATTGGGTAATTTCAATGTAAAATAGCACGAAGCGTATGTTGCAAGATTTGAAAAACGCCATTGAGTGTGTAATCTATTACGAAGAACAATAGTATTCTAATACTATTGTTCTTAGGTAGTGCGGTATCTATTTGGAGCGAAGCGGAGACCAATCCTTCTAATCTCGATCTAAGTTCGACACATTATCAAACGTGGCTGATGTTACCCGCAACTGTCTTTCGTAAATATTTTTTCAAGGGATTAATCTAATACTTAGAATTACTTAGAGGTACATAAAAATGCTTCAGTACAAAATGCTAAACAAATAAAAATTTACAGATATTTAAATAATTCAAGCATATTATTGTCTTAAGGTTTCTAGTGGGCCTCTACATTATAAATATTAATGAATTATTTAAATCATATGTTCCTTGAAATTCGTTTTAAAATTAGTCGAATTAATTAGAAAAATTTATTTTTCTGTTTTTCAAGAAAGTGAATGAGATGTTATGGATCTTACGTATATTTAACTGTACCATTGTCTTAAGAACAATAACTTCAAACAAATAAAAAATACTTGAAGGAAATTACTTTTATCATATTATGGATTCATTGCATAATTACCAATTTTCCCAAATTAATCGATTATAAACTTACTAAGCATATTAATTTCCGTAATATGTTGTTTTAGCTGAACTAAACTTACTTAAAGTGTGCATATTCATAATGGTAAGAGAAATAATATACCTAATACAGTTTTGTCAATTAGTAATATAGTCTGTTCTTACAAACATATCTCTTTAACTTACCTAGACTACCATAAACAAATAAAGAACGTTTCTTTCGAATATATGAATCTGTAGATGGATAATGAAATGGATTTTGTTCTACAATTTCAATTACACATTTTTATCTACACCCATGCTTTAAATCCTCTATTAAAGATTCTAAAACTGTTAGCTTATTGCCTTCATAAAACACCCAATGTCCTAATAACCATTACATCATCCAAACGAGTGTTGTAATGAAATTCAGTACAACATTACAACACTCGTTTGTATGATGCAATTAATGGCTGCTAGGACTGGTTTTTTTAATGTTAGCAGTACGCTTACTGTTTCAGAATCTTTTATAGAGACGCAGTCATCGAATATTCTATATTCACCATGCTTTCAGAATCGTATACACTTCTATAGTAAGGCCAACGAGTTGAGATAAAGAATGTAAAGAAAGTTTCAGGGCTTCAAAACATTTTTATTTGAATAAATAATATACAAATTTTCGATTCCCTATTCTAATCGCTTTCGTCTGTGTTAGTCAAAGATGATTCGTCGGAAGAGTCCGAATAAGCCGTATTTACGACAGTAGCTCGTTGGTCTTAGTATAGACACAGATCTAATAACCGATCTTGGGCCACTATACGGGTGAATTAATTTTCACGGCCCGCATCTAAAACGCTTAATTTTAAGACCCAGTGATACATCTTTCCTACCAAGCAGCGCGTCAAAGTCATAGTGTATTATTACTCTCATTGTTTCGTCTGCTAACATGTCTGGTTGTTCGATATATTATGATTTATTGATTGATGATTAATAGTTATTTACTCGATAGCATAAAACACCAAAGTAAAACTTTGAGCGACGTTTTTTACCGTTTTACTACTAAACGACCCATTTTTGGAGTAGTAAATCAAATTTGCTAGACTTTTAATGAATTTTACTCAAACCTCACAAGAAAATATTTGCACTTATATCATTAATATTATCACAAAATGAAAGAAGGTTAAACGCTTACGTAAATTGCTAGTACTGAGATTTATCCGTGTCTATGGTTATTTTGAATGAGTTCTTCGGTCGAGATGACGATATAGAAATAGAATGGGACCGGCTCTAGATTGTCTCTTAATTAAAAAAAAACAATGAAAGTCTCATAAATACTAATTCCTGATTTGACCGATATATAAAGTAGACAAAAAGGTATAAGTGAAGTAATAATAATGAAAGTAGGGTGGAATAAAATGAAATGATTGAGATTAAAAGCGTCGCATTTAGAACATTTTGAATCATCAAATGGGCTATTCAGCCAATATGCAGAGATTTTACAAAATATCTCAAACAACAGTGGCCTAGAATACTGACATACAAAATACTCAACTCGAACGCAATGGAACTGACAACAAACATCGAACGTAATGAAAATCTCGAAGCTTCTAGCAATATTCGCATTGTGAATTCTGTGTGAATAAACGAAACAGAATTCACGTTGCTGAGTGCTAAGTTTTTTTAAATTTGTTTTGTATAATAGACATTCGAAAAGCTAGCAATTTTAATCGTAATAAGGATAATGGTTTGATTCTTGAACTTCGTTATTGCCTTGGTTTTGGTATTATGTGGCCGCCGGTCGGAAAGTGGGTTAATAATACGTTCACATATTTTATTTTTTATTTTTATGTAATGTTTAATATGTTACGTATGTTCTTCATTTATTTTTGTTTGTTGATTAAATAGTTTGACAGACTAAGGTACATGTAGTTACAATAACCATACAATCAGCCTAGCACAACTCTCTAAGAAAAAAGCGATTCACTATATTGTATGTAA
This sequence comes from Leptidea juvernica, assembly GCA_949711755.1. Classification (NCBI taxonomy): domain Eukaryota; kingdom Metazoa; phylum Arthropoda; class Insecta; order Lepidoptera; family Pieridae; genus Leptidea; species Leptidea juvernica. Next base: position 3,158,436 of record CATIXQ010000021.1, on the reverse strand, counting down.
CGTGCAGTCATTGATAGATTGACAGATGACGGCTATAATCTGGTAAACAACGTAGATAGCCGAAATCAACTACGTTTTAAACAACTTACTTCGTTCACTTTCAAACTTAGCCGGATTAAACATCGTCGACAATCGCCATGCTGCGATTACTACTATTTAAAACTTATGTCAAATGACTGCACGTTTCATACTAAACTAAATTTATATTTTTACGTAGGCAGTCCCGCCTCTTATTACGTAGTATTTACATCCTCTGTGATACAACTAAATGCCAGCCACTGACAGTCTAAATATTTTCTTAAAAGGGCTGTATAAAACAGTTGTAGAGACTCACAAATGATTTTCTAAAGGGCTAAAATTAAAATAGCTTGTTCGTATCTTAACTCTAAGTGATTGAGGCCGACTTTGTTTTTCGCTGTTTTGCTTGCAGTTATTATTGTACTATATTCTTGTTTATTCATATTCAAATTTTGTTATTATTTGATTTCTACAGCTTAATTATGTTTGCATAGTATTCTTCAATATTTTCAATACCTTCTTTTTCAGTTAATAGTACATCAGCAAGGGATTATGTTAATCTGTTAGTCTATTAAATCATCTTTGTGCTGTAACATTGTAATTGTTATGACGGGATCTCACGATATATATTTTATTAATTTGTGTGATGTCGATATTATTTCGATCCAATTGCATGAATAGTGATCGCTGCGGAACTGCGGTGGCGGCGAGAAACTGTTGACACATTGACACTTGACACTAATAGAACATCAATCAATCTACGTGGCGTCTATTTTTGTTTTTTGGTCTTTGATTCCCTAATTCACGACACACACTACTGTCGACGTACATACCTTCAGGTCTTTTTGGTCATTTTGTACAGCAGAGTGAGACCACTGGATTCCATATTTGCGCCAGTCTAAAACCGTCCTCCCTATTAAAATTGTTATAATGCTTTTTAACTTCATTCTGCTTCTCTAACAAGCCGTGGAGTGTATTAGCGTTCAGCAGAAATCAATTGTGGGTTGTGCAGCTCGATCCAATGGTTAGTACCGGCTTTAAGCAAGTGTTCGGCTATTGCGGATTTTTTAGGATCGTTATTTTTGACTGCGCTTATGTGTTCCTTAACGCGTTGAGAAATATTTCTTTTTGTCTGTCCGATAAAGGAGCTTCCGTAGCTGTATTCAGTTTTATAGACCGTGCAGAAGTTTAAAGTTCCACGTTGATAAAAGTTTAAAAATAATTAATAATTTAATAACCTTACACAATCAGAAGAAGTATTAAATATCTTCAAAGCACCTACTTTCACATAATAACATTACAGTTATAATAAGAAACAAAATATTTGTATTGGTATAGATGTAATTTCAATCAGGAAAATTCGTTATTGTAGTCAATACGTTATCAATTAATTATATCAATAGAATTATTGATTCGTTCACGTGTTTCATGTTAAAGTATTTATTATATGTCAGTACCAATATAATACACTACATTTTTATGGTAATGGCAATACGGAAATAGATGCGGGCCTTTTTTATGTGCATACCCTTCTTGTGGTAAAAGAATTACAGTATGAACATATTTGTAGATTGGTTTCATAAAACATGATGTTTACTAATGTTTGATATATATATATAATGTAAGATATGGGAATATTGAATTCATGTCTACTAGCAATTATGACAGCATTTTTGGTATCATCATCATCATCAGGCGGAAGACGTCCACTGCTGGACAAAGGCCTCCCCCAAAGATCTCCACTATGATCGGTCCTGCGCTCATCCAACGTATTCCGGCGATCGTCGCTCGGTCCATCTTGTGGGGGGCCTACCAACACTGCGTCTTCCGGTACGTGGTCGCCATTCGAGGACTTTTCTGTCCCACCGGCCACCTGTCCGTCGAACTATGTGCCCTATCCTCTGCTACTTCAGTTTTGCAATCATTTGGGCTATATCGATCATATATATGGCTGTTATATCACTATTAATTGTATATTTTGACGTTAATAAATTGTGGCGACGGAATATTTATAGAGCTAATTTAGAATTCCTGGTATGATCGTTATTCTTAGCGGACTGTACCAGCACAATACAGTAATGGGACTGTACTTTAATTTCATTCAAGAGCGCCAGAATCGACGCACACACACAAACACATGATTTACACTGCCGAAATCCTGATTATGACGAACCACCATTCACATAATATTTTAGCCAAAATTGCTAACAACACTTTTATTGATATTCATAAAGTGTTGTTTTAATTGCATTTGCTGTTATAGATAAGGCTTAAGTCAAATTTAACGTTAGTTTAACTTTAGTAACGCTGACATTAACATAGACTGCGTAATGTGTTGAACCATCGTATTCCTTGGCATAGTTCCAGTTAATGTTAAAACGTGAAATATCAAGTCAAGTTTATTTGATTTTTTGACATGTCGCTATTTAGCTATTTAACATTAACAATAGCTTTAACCTGCGAAGATTGAATGGTTCAGTTAACAGTTAAACTTATGACGTCATTTAAAAATTGCCAAATAGTGTAACACATTTTTTGCTTAACCGGTTCTTGAACATGTTTAATTATTGATATTCAATCATTTATTGTGGATTTCCAAAGGATTAAAAAGTCGTCATATACACATAATATAATATTCCAAAGAAGCAGCTTTTATTTTTAATACATTAAATGTTATATAGATAAGTTTGTATGTAGCGTAAGTTATGGTCAAAGCCTTCTGTGAAATACTTAGATTCGAGTGTTTTCCTCGTATTATTTAACAAGTGTAGCAAGATAATTTAAGTGATAACCCTTACAATTAGAAATAGGCATTACGGTGCAATTCTTCATAAAATATAAAAGTGTAATTTTGAATTTATGTTTTATATATTCACATAAACACATAGACATAATAGTAAATCGTTTTTTATCTGTGGTTGTACCAAAGAAAGTATTAATTGTATCAGACTTAAATTTTTAACAGTTATTCATTGCTTAACAATTAGTAATATATTGGAACTTGTAATAAAAATATAAGTTTACTTTCATAACTATATAACATGACTTTAATTAAACTTTAATTTCTAAGATAAGCTAAACATTACTCTTTTAATTTGAGTTTATCTCTCTTTATCTGTCCAACAATATTATATTTAATGCTTTTGTTAAGCTTTATGAGAAGTATTAGAACCAACTGCATGTGCTCTTCGTATGGGGCAGTACTGCCACTGTTTTCCAATTTACATACAGGCACAGTCCTCTGTTTTGATGTAATAATAAATTCCGTTTCCACATTAGTTATATATTTCATGCTGCACGCAGTGGCCGCGTGCCTTTATAGCATAGCGCGCCACTCTGAGTGAAGCAGCTTAGTCTCGACACAGCATTATCAATCAACTATTTTTTTGCTTTTTTAATACAGTAATGGTAATATATGGTATTTTTTTATCTACACCTATGTTTTAAATCCTCTATTAAAGTTTCTAAAACAGTTAGCTTATCGCCAACATTAAAACACGCAATGTCCTAATAACCATTACATCATCCAAACGAGTGTTGTAATGAAATTCAGTACAACATTACATCATCCGTTTTCATAATAACACTCCTTTGGATGATATTATGGTTACTAGGACTGGCTGTTTTAATGTTAGCAGTAAGCTTCGGAATCTGTTAAGAGGATTCATATTATGAGTCTCCATTCTACTAAACCCTCATTCGTGTTTTAATACCCCTTATTACACAACAGTTGCATAAATAACTATTGTGCATTGGTAAGTACCAAATTATTATTTAATGAATTTATATTTATAATTTCATTCGACATTTGTTTAAGACTTACACATATTATAACCAAAATCAAAACTACATCAAAATTCTGCTAACATTTAATTATATAGATATTTTTTTTTTAAATAAGTAAACACTAATATTATTATTCAAGGTAATTAATTAATGTTCTTTGATAATCTGTGTCTCCTTTTACGATGTAATAATTAATTAATGATAAAAATTTTTTTTAGTTATACCTACCAAAACTTGTTATTGTAAAAATTACTGACTATGATTATTTTTACAGTGTAATTTATTCTGATTTCTTAATAAAATATGAAATATGATTTGAGTTTTATTTATAACTTACACTTAGGTAGGTATAGTAATAATCTGTAGACTAACCAACTTAACACAATAGCTATAATAAGCCGATGTTTAAAATTCAAATAATAATTCAGAAGTCATCAATCGTATTAATAAAAAAGTATGTTAAAAAAAAATTAAAATAAAGAAATGTCATAACATAACATTTTTAGAATATTGCAGATGAAAAAAACCTAATATTAATTCTCTGTTAATTAGAAGGGCTATTCCCACTAATAGAGATGTCTTCGCGCTGTTTAAAACACATATCCTAAAGAATCATTAAGAGAAAAATTTTCGGTCGTTCCAAATATTCAGTCTATCTCTTACTTGAGATAAAAGTCGTCACTATCGTTGACTTTTCTGTCCCAATAAACTTATTGACGGTAACTCACCTTATCCGTACACGCTGTCTGTCAATGGGACGACGTATAGCTTACCAGCGATAGAAGTTTGTATGGAAATTGCAATTCACGCGTCCCAATATAAGGCGATAAGAATGACTTATCGGGTATATTGGGACAGCTTCAGATTATTGACAGCTAAGGACTGACAGTAGAAGGTAGTTATCTCTATCTGTAGTATATTGGGAACTTCCGTTAAAGTAATAAATATTTTTTAACTGTTCCATCTCAATATATTCTTGAAAATGTTGTGTATGTTTATAGGCACACTATCCGTTCCCGCCCGCTTCGCTTAGCGAATTTTAAAAGGAAATAAATTAAATATTATTCATCTTATTACAAACTAGCTGTGCCCCGCGGTTTCACCCGCGCTTTTCTCGTTTCCGTGGAAATACCGAGATAAAATATTGCCTATACTATAGCCTGTACATCATTTTGTTCTATTGTCAATAGTTTTTGCAGCGCACGCAAAAATAGGTTTTCGATTTTACACCTTGTGTTACAAAATAGCAATTTTATTACGGATCCCTAATTTTGAAAAAAAAAAACATAGCCTATAGCCTTCCTCGATAAATGGACTACCCAACACTGAAAGAATCATTCAAATCGGACCAGAGATTAGCGCGTTCAAACAAACAAACACTGCAGCTTTATAATATTAGTACAGATAAATAAAAAAATATGTAGCCATAAACCTCATAAAATCTAGGATAAATTTCGCATCGGACGGATGGTAGTAGTTTCATGTCAATACGATGAGTGGTTTAGGCGTGATTGAGCCTCGAACAAAGACCATTTTTATTATACATTATATGAAGAAGATAGAAGAAGGTACATAGATTAGCGAATATTTTGAAACTGTGTTAATCATAATGCTAACAACAGGAACAAACATAAATTGGTTATGTCAACTAATTACGTTAAGTCGAGTTAGTAAGTCTGTGTTGGTGTGTTCTAAAATTCAAATGAATTGTAAAAAAAACTTTTGTGTGGGAAAGGTTAATATAACATAAATGACTCTTCTGAATCTTAATGATACCACAGATTGGGAATGGAGCGACTGTCGTCTAGCTATTTAATAATAAAGGTAATTAGTAAGACAACCTCTTCATCTCAGGGTTGAGGCATACTTTTTCGAATGGGTGGTACTTTTTGACCCTTAATATAACTGATTTTAAATCCTACTTTGAGTATAGTCCTTTCAATGAAGGGCTGTGGTAGATTCTCCAAGGATGACCTTTTTCTCAAACGGAATGAATATATTATGTGATGATTCAAGTGCTGTAGACAGAGATAGTTCAATTTAAACAAAACATGGTAAACGTAAATTGAATTCCAATATAGCAAAATAGATCGCAAAAGACCTGGATAATTTTAAATTTGACTTTAAAGCCTATTTTGAGTAGACTTATCTCAATGAAGAGCGGCGGTAGATCGCTTAGGTCGATCCGTGTGGGGACGAATCGCCCACCGTTGGACTAAATATTAACATTTTCCCAACGATATGAATATTTATTTTATGACTATAAGGGACGGGACAAGCAGTACGTTCATTTGATGGTAATTGATACCCATAACAATGTAGTACTGCTCAGGATTCTTGAAAATCCCAAAAATTCTGATCGGCACCACAATTGCGCTCGTCTACTTGAGACATAAGATGTTAAGTCTCGTTTGCCCAGTAATATTTCTAACTACGGCGGACTTCAGACCGAAATATAATAATGCTTACACATTACTGCTTCACGGTAGTAAAAGGCGCCGTTGTGGTACCCATAATCTAGCCAGCGTCCTGTGCAAAAGAGCCTCCCACTGGAATATAATGTGATGATTCGAATGCTGTAGACACAGACAGTTCAATTTAGGCCAAACATGATAAACATAAACCGAATTGTGGCATAGCAAAAAAGAACGCAAAATATCTGGAAAATTATGTTTCAGATTTAAATTCTATTTTTAGTATACGAGTAGTCCTTTCAATGAACGACGGTAGATCGCCCGTGGAAGACCCAGGAGCAAATCCGATATTCTATAAAAAACAACTTGAATGCACGAAGCATTGCATGCACGGTCAATTAAAATTTGAAGTTCAGTTAAAATAATGCTCCATTTAACATCAATGTTGTATTATGTAACTAGAAGGCCCCATTAAAGTAGGCTTTCACGGTCAAGGGACAGATAGAACTTTATAATTTAAAGTGATATAAAATTTTATATTCAGAAGATGTAACTTATTATTGTTGCTGATGGTAATTGATACGCCCTGCCATTAAAATGCAGGAATATTGAATAACCCTAAAATTCTGAGCGGCACTACAATTGTGCTCGTCATCATGAGATATTAAGTTTCATTTGCCCAGTAAAATTTCACTAGCGACGGCGCCCTTCAGACCAAAACAAAGTAATGTTAACACATTACTGCTTCACGGCAGAAATAGGCGCCCTTATGGTATTCATAATCTAGCCGGTATCCTGTGCAAAGGAGCCTCCCATTGATAAATTTATTGGACGATTTTGAATAGAAAAGACATATAAATTTCATATACTATAGGTATATGATAATAAAATATCGCAACAACACTCGGTGAACGAGATGAAACTTCACCAGTTAGTAAAGGGGCCTTAAAAATTTATAAAAGTCATTTAATTTCTTAAAATTGATTCCTTCAGAATTATTTTTGATTTCATTTCTACTATAATATCTAGTAGAATATTGCATTCATTTGTCATTTGTAAAACAAATTTCATAACTGTATTTACAATAAATACTATGACTATATATAATTAAAACTATCATTACGTGGAAGCGTACCAAGAATACTGGCAGCATTACCGCGTTGGATAGCAAGGCTGATCCGTTGACCGAAATAGCTGCCAGCGCTTGGGTTTCCAGTAGCCTTATTGAGGCGGGAAGATAGTATTTTGAAGTATCTAGTATATATTAGAAGTAGTAGTAAGAAGATTAGTAGTATCTACTACAAACGCTTCTGAAACAAATGGCGCTCTGGAAAAAAGGAGCCTCCCACTGGAATATAATTAATTGATTCAAATGTTGTAAACACAGATAGTTTAATTTAAGCAAAACATTGTCGACATAAACTAAATTAAAGTACTGCAAAAAAGACCGCAAAAGATCTGGAAAATTGTGTATCAGATTTTAAATCGGAGCAAATTCGATGTTCTATAAAGAACAACTTTAATGCTTCGTGCACGGTCAATTAAAACTTGAAGTCCTGTTAAAATAATGCTCCATTTAACATATATTTAATATAATAGACACACGCTGAAGGGAAGGGCACTGGTGTGGGACGCTACTTGCGTCGACACTCTGGCTCCTTCTCATGTCCAAGTTACGTCAGTTGGTGCTGGGGCTGCTGCTACGACTGCCGAAGACAGCAAGCATCGCAAATATGTTGGTCTCAGTGAGTCATACATCTTTGAACCGTTTGGTGTCGAGACACTTGGCCCGTGGGGCCCAGAGGCGCGGAGAATGTTCAAAATACTATCTTCGCGCCTCAATAAGGCTACTGGAAACCCAAGCGCTGGCAGCTATTTCGGTCAACGGATCAGCCTTGCTATTCAACGCGGTAATGCTGCCAGTATTCTTGGTACGCTTCCACGTAGTGATAGTTTTAATTTTATGTAGTCATAGTATTGTAAATATAGTTATAAGATTTGTTTTGTTTGAATAATAAAAGTTTTAATATAGACACATATATTTAATATACCATAGGGAGTGATAATAACATAGCATATTGCAACAACTCTCGGTGAAAGACATGAAACTACACCAGTTAGTAAAGGGATTTTAATGAGACATAAAAGGAAAGTATTTTCTTAATATTAATTCCTTTGGAATTCTTATTGATGTAATTTCTAATATACTAGATACTACTACCGCTTCGGAAACAAATGGCGCTCTGAGAAAGAAGAAGGGTGCAAGAAACTCTCCCAACATACTTTTTTTTGCGCTCCTTACAATAATATACAAAATTGTACTGTCATTGCTATAAAATAATCATAATCTAGTCCCAGGCTGTCCGATCACTTAGATATTCAGCTGTGTATTAGTAGGATTTATGACGGAGCCATTAAATCCTACTAAAAAAAAATATTTTATTAAATTGGTGTCCCTAGCACGTCTTTTAATTATTAATCATATAATTACAAAATTGCTGAATATGTTAAGTATTAAAATAATACATATAATTTTAGGTGGCCTGTACAGAACCAGTCAGATACATTCTTATCTTCTATATAATCTGCTAAACTATATTAGCTTTCTTTGTCAAAGAAGTTTTATATTTCTTAAATTTGTGCTCAGTGAGTCATAGTAAACGGTCGGGTATTTTATTGTAAATATTAAAAGTGCCCTTAATCCTTGCAAGCTATATAGTTTTATAGAAATAACAGAAAGAGATTTGCTTCCTTAAAACAAAATACCGTAATTATATACAGGATGTTACAAAACTGAATATTGAAGTAAAGCCGAAAGGAGGTTAAATGGCTATAACGAGTCCATTCACAATATTTAAGAACCGTAGTAACGCTGTATGTTACACATACCCAAAAAAAAACCCTATTTCAGTAAAATGAAAGAGTTAACCTTGCAGAATGTGCATTTCTACCAAATTCGCGAAACGATGATAATTTTAAAAGACCCAACCTAACAAAATAAACTGAACGAATACTTACTTTTTCATAATTAACGTCAAATTTACAGAAACGGCTCAAAGTGTGCTCCGCCTTGCTCAATACACAACCTCGCTCATCGGGATTTGGCTTGTGTGGCAATTCGCACTATCGTCGGTGTTATTCATGCAAAAACCGATCACTTTTTTGTAACGTTGTTACACGCTGTTCTATCTCGCCAACCGTTGGGTAATCGGAGAAATACACTCTGTCCTTCACAAAACCCGACAAAAAGAAGTCTAAGGGTATGAGGTCCGGAGAGCGAGTAGGCCATAGCACCGGTCCCCCGGCACCTGATCCATCCTCGCGGAAAGCGAACATTAAGATGTTATCGTGCGCGTTGCGGACAAAATATGCCCGAGCTCAGTGGTGGATTAACGCATAGGCCCGTGAGGCCCGGGCCTAGGGCGGCACGATTTGGGGGGCGGCAAAATTTTGAGAACGTTAAAGTTTAAGAACCGAACAACTATACCAAAAATTTATTTTTAAATTGGCTCTGTTTTTTTATATTTATTTAAAAATTTCTATGGACTAAAATATAATTCTTTCTTCATTGACTTTTCAATTTGAGGGTGCATTATTAATATTTTGATGGAATCAATTATAGTCCAATAAGTGTAAGAGTAATCTCATGAAAGATACAAAAGTGAAAAGTTTATTTATTTAGTTATTCGAAATGAAGCATATCAATTGGATTTTTTTTTAATAACCTTATTCCATTAATTATATATAGAGCATTTGAAATTACTTATTGGTTTTTAATCTCCCGCATTTTCTTTAAAAATCGAAGAATTTCAAAACAGAAATAGGGATCTTCACATTTAAGAGCCTGGGAAGCTTTTCTGAGTAGTTTCAGCATGACTTCCCCCCGTGTGTGTGTGTGTGTGTGTGTAAACAAAATTATTGTCGTACGGATATCTCAAGAAGGAATCAACCGATTGAGACCCGCGACACGGCGTTCGAAAGGGTTAACCAAGACTTAGATCTGATTAGATTTTGTTGAGTCAATCGATCCAACGGTTTCAAAGATATTCAAAAAATAAAAATTAAAAAAATATATTTTTCCGTTTCCTTGAAATAACTTTGCAATTTCGCATCCAATCGATATCAAACTTCACATATGTTTAAATGTTAAAAAATGCACCCAATGCCGCTAAGCCGATCAAAATCGAACGACGCATTCAAAAGGTATCGCAATTTAAAATTTTATAAAATAACGTTTTCTTCGATTAAGGCTCTTTGAGCTCAAAATTTACAATTATAATCGAAAATATAAACGAGTTCCGAAAATAAAAATTTTGAGCTTGAAGAGCTCCAAAAAACAGGAAAGTCGTTCTAATTAGCTTGAAGAGCCCAATAACTTTGAGGGATATTTTCGAGCGCTTTGACTCAAAATAAAGTATTACAACTAATTTCTAAAGAAGTGCAATCTGCTAAGTATTTTGGTGTGATTGTGGATTCTACGCCTGACATTGCACATGTTGATCAGCTTCCCATAATTATTAGATATGAACGTGATAACGCTGAAGTTGTTGAGAGATTTTTAGAATTTTTACCAAATACTGGCCATAAGGCTAAAGATACTGAAGATGCTTTATTAATATCTCTTGAAAACAGTTGTTTGGACATAATGAACTGTCGTGGTCAATCTTATGATAACGCAAGTAATATGTCAATATTCAGGAGTGCAGTGCATAAATTATGTTCCTTGTTCTGTCCATTCGTTAAATTTAGTAGGAACTTGTGCAGCTGAGCCTGAAACCGAAGCAGTTGACTTTTTTTCTACTTTACAAGAGCTTTATAATTTACTCACTATATCAACACATCATTGGGAAACATTAGTGCAGCATACAAGTTTAACACTTAAGAGTCTCTCTCAAACTCGTTGGTCTGCTCGTCATGATGCATGTTATGCGTTACAAAAAAGTGGCCTGGAATAATTAATGCACTGAACTTTATTGCTCAAAAACATGATGAAAAACTGACTTCGCGATCTAAAGCTACAGGATTGCAGAGAAAATTACAGCATCTAGAAACGGCAATTTTGGTCATAGTTTGGAATGTTAAATTAGATCGTTTTAATGATGCAAGTAAGAAGGTTCCAGAACCTCATGCGGATTTATCATCTGTTGTACAAATTTATGGTTCTTTCGCATTATTTCTTCAAGATTCAGGCAGATGAGTCACGGGTGAATGAAACAATACCTTCATCTGGTCACTAAAATTTTCACACCCAATGTGTATTACCGAATTTTAGTTACTTTAAGCGTACAAGTGCTTATAAATGTTACGAAAATTTTATTTTTTTTGATAATTTATCTGACATAGATACGATTGAATTGAAAAATCTTGCGAATAAATTAATTAAAAAGTATCCTAATGATTTGAAAGAGACATGAGACAATGAATCGAAACAAACATAAACTCACAATTCCATCTACTAGGCTCCGTAAAATTGCTAAATCTTTTAAAGTGGATTGTGTTATATTTTATGATAAACTCCCAAATGATATTAAAATATTACATATTAAAAAATTTAAATGTATCGTAAAAAATAAATTAACATCTGAGGCCTATTATAATGTGAAAGATTATTTGAATGATAAAGATAGTTAGCAATTAATGTTCTTACTTTTGTTAGTGAATATTGTTATACTTATTTGAATGCTATTGTAATTTTTGTACTTCATCCTGACTTGCACTAAATAACTTATAAAGTTTAACAGTGGGTAACAATTTTTTTGAGTTTGACTTTGAATTTATTCATTTACATGTCAGCTGTTGTTCGCGCTACTAATTATTTTTCAGGAGAAAGAGCTTTTTCCACCTAGAAAAGGGTAAAATTTTATTTACGAGCAAGTATGGGCCAAGACATACTTAATGCTTTGGCATTGCTGTCTATTGAAGCTCATCTAGTTCAAGAAATTGATTACGATGACATAGTTGATGCTTTTGCTCGGACAAAGGCCAGGAAGATGAGATTTACAAATTCAAATTCAAATTCAAATTCAAATTCAAATTCAAATTCAAAT
>CATIXQ010000021.1:3097916-3146161 GCA_949711755.1 Leptidea juvernica | reverse complement strand
TCAAATTCAAATTCAAATTCAAATTCAAATTCAAATTCAAATTCAAAATTGAGCAATACCTTATAATTTGAAAGAAAAAATGCTAATTATTATTTGTTATGCTAGCTAGAGTTTTATATTTTTTGTATTATTTAATTTAATAACAATTGTGAAACAAAATACGTAGAATTTTGTTGATCAAAAAGGGCGGCATATCACACAGGGCCAAGGGCGGCAATAAGCATAATCCGCCACTGCGGCCGAGCTCCATCATGCTGAAACACCAAAATTCTTTGGTTCTCAAAGTAATCCCAAAAGTAAGTAAGTAGCAAACATTTATGAATGAAAAATAGAAAAACTATTAAAGTAGATAATTATTAGATAAAATAGGTACGTAGGCCTTTCTGTTTCATAATCTGGTTCCCTGACATGACACCTTACTAGGGTTGACAAAATGTTTGGCTTTGATAATTAATTATATTTTTACGGGGTATTTTGTAATACGTTCTAAACTTAGTTCTAAAACCTTGTTCTTCAATACGTCTCACACTCTGGGTAATTAAACTGAAAACTCTTTGCCTTCGCTCTAAAATTTCAAAACATAATATGTGTTTGACATCATAAATATATTATGCGAAGATGAAATGCTATTACGTACGTGTTTCAATATGAGAATGTTTTCACGAACTCAATCTACTATAGCTCGTTTTCTCAATAATGTTCCCATTTTCACGAAACACGTTGAATACAGGTAATATATTAAGTTTTATGGCACAGATTATACGATTCAGAATTTTTCGCTGTGCATAAATTTCGTTAAGGGCTGCTATAATTCGCTTTGATATTGTTATAACTTTTGTGTGGCGACATAAGGTCAGTAAATTGAATCACAGATTTCGTTAAGTACCTACTAAAGATTGTTTTAAGCTATATTTTTCTTTTTACAAGGAAATCTTTTACAAATGAAGCCTATTAGGTGTTCCAAGAACTATATCGAAGTCTCCAGTCTATTAGTACTTATATTTAAATAATTGGATTGTAATTTTATCAAATAAAACTACTCAAATATTCGTTTGTAGATTTTTTATATGAAAAAAAGTAAAAATAAGCATAGAGATTACCTAAGCAGTAATCACCGTAACAGTAGGGAACTGTACTCTTGAAATTATTGACGAGTACGTCTACCTTGGACAAATAATCCCGTTAGGCAGATCCAATTTCACGATAGAGGTCAATCGTCGAATCCAACTCGGATGGGCAGCGTTCGGGAAGCTCCGTAAAATCTTCTCGTCTAAAATACGACAGTGTCTGAAGACGAAGGTTTTTAACCAATGTGTGTTGGCAGTGATGAATTACGGTACGCAGACGGGGTCGCTAACTATGGGCCTTATGAGGAAGCTCATTGTTGCTCAGCAGGCAATGGAGAGGGTTATGCTCGGAAATGAAGATATCCGTAGGAGAACCAAAGGCACCGAAATAGCCCAAATGATTGCGAAACTGAAGTTGCAGTGGGCAGGGTACATAGTTCGGCGGACAGATGGCCGTTGGGGCAGTAAGGTCCTCGAATGGCGACAACTTACCGGAAGGTGTAGTGTTGGTAGGCGCCGGAGTAGGCGGAGGCCTTTGTCCTGCAGTGGACGTCTTCTGGCTGAAATGATGATGAAGAATCACCATCACCGCTACCTTCACTCTCTCGCATTACCAGGAATCAAAAGATGTTTGTGTTTTTTTTTAAATCGCACTGTGGACGTCTGCATACATCCACGATGTAAGCCGTTGACATTAGATATGTGAATCATTTGAGTTGAATAAATAAATGATAATTGTGTTTGAAATTCGAATTAATTATTTTTAGCTGTAGTGTGTACAAATCTTGGGCTTGATAGGCATTACGGCAAACAGCTGAGTTCAAAACGCCACCAAACTGCTTATATTTTTATCTGTATTAATTAGGATTTCTCCAATTTAATTCGTTGCGTATGAGGTAAATATTATAGTCATAAAAACATACATTTCATACCAATGTTCCCATAATCCAAATAGTATTGCTGTTATCTCTGGTCAGGCGTACCTCAGTATCAGCTCGATCCATATGACCGCGTGGAACGCAGAGCAGTATTAGTGTTTATCACTGTAAACGGCTGGCTTAATTGACGTTCAGAGTTACAGACGTCGCTTCATTGTGTGACTTCTATCGCATTTATCACGGGGAGTGTTGCGAAGAGATGTTTCAGCTGTTTCCTGCCGCCGAATTCCACCTTCGCACGACACGCCATAAGTTAGGATAACATCCCCACCATCTTAGTTAGTTATTTAAAAGAAAATAGGGAACCAGTAAACAAGATATTTAATTTTTATAATGGTAATTACGAAGCGATAAAACAGACACTATCTTCAATTAATTGGTCAGATATTTTAGGTACATGTCAAGATGTCGATGACATGGTTTTCGAATACTACACAATATTAAAAGACCTGATTAAACAACATATTCCTAAAAAATACAAACGAAATAATAATTACCCTCCTTGGTTTAATAATAAACTTATACAAGTATTGAATGAAAAAGAAAAATATCGAATACGTTTTAAAAAATATAATAATGAAATGGACAAAATACAATACAATATTTTAAAAGAAAGAACACGTAAAATTATAGATAAATCTTATTCGGGCTATATTGACAAAATACAAGAAAACATTAAAAGCAACCCTAAATCTATCTGGACATATATCAAATCTAAACGTAACAACACTAGTACCATTCTATCGACGATGCAGTTACATCATAATTCAGCCAATGGAGGTTTCGAAATTAGTAATCTATTTGCGGATTATTTCTCTTCGGTTTATAATAAGACACTTCATACAAATAACACGGAGTCAGTAAATAAATCAAACACTAATCAAAACACGCAATTTTTTACGGTAAAGGACTGAAGTTAAAATCACTCAATAAAAATAAAGGTGCAGGATGCGATGAAATTCCTCCAATATTTTATAAGAACTGTGCTAAAGAATTGTCATATCCACTAAGTTACATCTATAACGCCTCAATACGAACGGGTTATTTCCGAGGGAATGGAAAAAAGGCATAATAGTGCCTATTTTTAAAAAAAGTAATAAATGTGATGTTGTTAATTATACACCGATAACTATTTTATCAACTCCTGCAAAGATCTTTGAATCAATTTTATATCCTCACTTGTTTTGGCAAACTAAGCACCTTTTATCTGACAAACAACATGGCTTTATAAAAAAAAGATCTACGACGTCAAACTTGTTAAACTTCACTAATAGAATTATAAATGAAATGAGTAATAATCATGAAGTTGACGTCATTTACACCGACTTCAGTAAAGCATTCGATAAAGTGGACCATTTCCTACTAATAAAGAAACTTAGGGACATCTATGGCATATCGGATGAATTACTGACATGGTTAACATCTTATTTGGCTTCTCGACCACTTGTGGTTAAGGTTAGTGGTTATCATTCTCGGGATTCTTATCAGCTATCCGGGGTACCACAAGGCTCACACTTAGGCCCCTTATTACTTACCTTATACATAAATGATATCACTAAATTAATAAAATCAGAATATGAACTATACGCAGATGACCTAAAATTATACAGGACGGTAAAATGTTTTGAGGACCAAAAAATGCTTCAAGATGATATCGACTATATCTACTTGTGGTGTCAAAATAATAGTATGGAACTGAACGAAGGCAAATGCAACTTTTTAAAATTTTCCAGAAAACATATTAAACTTAAAACTAGTTACAAGGTAAATGACGTGTACATTGCTGAAAAAAAATATTTTAAAGATTTAGGCATTATATTAGATAGTGAACTAAGATTTAACAAACATATAGATCACATTGTTCGTAAGAGTTTTAAAATGCTAGGTTTTATTTTCCGTAATACGAAAGATTTTAGAAGTATTTTACCACTCAAGATACTTTTCAACTCTGTTGTCAGATCTAATCTAGAATATAGCTCAGCTGTGTGGTGCCCATATCACAAAAAATATATAAAAGTTTCTTTCAAAGTTAAGTTTTGTTGCAAATAAATATATCCGTAATGATAGCTATGAGAATAGATTAAATACATTTCAAATGAGGTCTCTGCGAATACGTAGAAATGCTTCACAATTGCTGTGTTTACATAAACTTTTAAGCTATGATATGGACTGTCCTTCGCTTTTATCACAAATTGGTTTGCATGTGCCTGCCTTCAATTGTCGGCTTAGTACTTTTTCCCAATGCACATTAAATTCCACCACAGTAATTATGGCTTAAACTCTCCTCTACAGCTAATGTTACAACTATATAATTGTATTTTTAATATAGATGAAAACACTGATATCTTCTTTTCAAACTTTCTTAATTTTAAAAAACAAATGTATATTGCTCTCCAAAATTTATAGATTTTAGATTTTAAAATATCACATGTATTTCTCATAGTAATGTTGTGCCTACCTATAATTTAAGTACATTTAAACTATTTTATTATATTTGTTTAATTCTTAGTGCATAAGTTAATAAATTGTATTTAGTTGGTAAGCCTTTATAAATAAATAAAAATAAATAAATAAATAAATAAAAATCTGGATGTATGGCGGTCCTCCACGGTGTGGTTTTAAAGGAGCCTTCTTCCACATACTACAAAGCTGTGGAATGTACTTCCTTCAGCGATGTTTCCGGGACGATACGATATGGGTACCTTCAAAAAAAGCACGTTCACCTTCCTTACAGGCCGGCAACGCTTTTGTGATTCCTCTGGTGTTGCAAGAGAATGTGGGCGGGGCTGATCACTTAACACCAGGTGAACCGTACGCACGTTTGTACTCCTTTTCCATAAAAAAATTACTTTATGTAAATATTAGCACTAACAGTCCATAAAATAAACTCAGGCATTAAAGTGAATCCATTCATTTTAAAAATTGTTATCATTAAACATGTCATGTATCAAAGTTGTGTAATGTTATAAATCCCAGCGTACAAACTACAAACAACAAAGTTCCAGTTCTAAATATACTCTTCCGGGAATAGTCCCATATTTTTTCATATTGTTTCATTTATGCAATTATAAACTTTATCTCATAACGATAAGCGTTAAAGCACGTTGCGCTCATTAAAAAGTTACCCGCAATGAGACAAGCTTACCTGAAAGTCGACTTTATTTAATGGTTTCATTACATAACGCTTTTTATGTTACAACAAAATTTTACTGATTTAATAAAGCTATAATTGTATTGCATTTTTTGTGACACCGATAAAAGAGCATGTATTTTATATTATGCAAGGTGAGTACTCCTTTTCGTTACCAGTTGTATCAGAGATACGCAGACTAAGTTTTATAAACTGTAACAAATATTGGATTCATACAAATGTAACCCACCTTTTAAGTTAGGAGAGCATTTGACGATGAGAAACTATAATATGAAAACTGGGAACAAAGCCGCGTGTTACAAGAATTCATACCAGAACTATTGTCTACAAGAGCGTGAAAGACACTGCAACATATCCCTAAAAGCAAAAACACCACCCACGAAGAAAACACCAAGTCGCTCTTCACAAAAGAACTTTTGCGAAATTTATTCTTTTGGATTTGTATAAATAAGATAAGGGAGAGAGTGGGTGAAGATTAATCTGATATAGATGGAGTGTGATTAAAATCTTTAGATATTGTTTGTACCAGTGGGTGGCTCTTTTGCACAATCTTATGCGATGGACCTATGAGATCAAATGTTATGGGGTGGCCTCGTGCGTAAGTGCACTTTAATGACCTCTTAAGACTTCAGAGAGAAAAATTATGAGGCGCAATCACTGACCTGTATAAATACTACTGGACAGGCTGTTCCATATATTTGACAGCAAATTCATTGAGCCTATTTGAAGCGCCACTCGCGAGCGCCCAGAGAACTAATTTTGACGTATAATGCAAATGGTTGATAAAGAACGTGCAAGTATTTTTGCATTTTCAATTAATTTCGCTCGTTTTTCGTGTTATTTATACATCAAGAATCAACGAAATAAAGTACACAATTTTTTCTCGTAAATAGTTTCCCATCACCTATCGATGTTTGCTGAGGTTGTCATAACTAGTTTAGTCGCTATGGCCAACAGCGCCAAAATGGCGAATATCAAACAGGCACATAAGCATTTTGACAGCCGCGAGTCCAGTGGTATATAATAGAGTGACCTCTGATGACGACCGCTCTGTCAAGAACATAATATATTTTATGTGAAGAAATCGTTTTAGCAGACCTTCGTCTGTCAAAGTACGTTTTATAGCTGATTAGGGATAAAAATTTTACCACGCGTTGGGTTTCTAAAATACTTACCGGTAAATAAAAATTTAAAATTTCTTCTTTGGAGCTGTTACAACAAGATCTTGAACATGTCTTTGTTCGATTCGGTGTGAGTTTTGATCATGCCCTGTACTTTTCCTGGGGCGTAAAAAGAATAGGGGAGTCCCAGGCCCATGGGTGTCGTAAGACGCGGCTAAGGGCTTTTTAGAAGTGGGAGAGTCACGCTGCCATCTTATGACGTCAGACAATCGAGCCAGACTCGTCTGGGTTAATTACAGCACTCGCACAGAATACCGGCGTGAAGTAGCGGCCTAGTGCCGCTACGTTTCACATAGGTTAGTGTCGACGACTGGAGGCCATATCCATCCCCCCCTCCTCCATAATATGATAGCGGTGCTAATAGAGACTTTATCCCAGGAGGGCACCGGCTCTACCAGAGTCAGAGAATCTCTCCCCGAGCACTCTCACTTGGGCTGCCCGTCGTATTCTGGGGAGGGTACAGAACCCCGCATGACCGAGGACAAACGAGGCAGTAACACCACAGCACCCCGCTCCACGCTCAACGCGGATTTTGCAATATCAAGGGTATTAACTTCAATTTCAACACCGTCCACCACCACCTTGAGACGGCGCAGCTGGCCTTGTGTTTCCTTATGGACACGCACATATCTCGAACTAGCGATACGTCATATTTAACGTACCCCGGTTATAAAATTGAGCATAATTTTTTGCCTGATGCCAGGATATGTACGGTTGGGATCTGTCTACTCTCTGGCTCCGCGAAGATTTAGAGGACCGCGTCCGTATCTATGTGTCTACAGGTCCCATAGTGGTAACCCAGAAACCGATCATCTCATGGGCTGCGTTCAAGCGGCAATTGACGACGTGCTTGCACAGTTCCCCTCCGCTGAAATCGTAGTCTTGGGTGATTTCAACCGGCACAATGCCAAATGGCTTAGATACGTACCACAGACTAGGCAGGGCGATCTGTCGCAATTGGTTGAGTCACCAACGCTGCTGTCCTTATTGGATTTTCTGCTGACTACACATCCCGATAGTTACCAGGTCTCTGTCGACGCCCCTCTCGGAACGTCCGAGCATTACCTTGTCAGGAGTGTAGTGCCCATCCGACGCCAACGTCGCAGACCACCAGCGACCCGCCGCGTTTGGCACTACAAGTCAGCAGATTGGGATAGGATACGTTCCTTTTTTGCATCCTACCCTTGGGGCAGGGTTTGTTTCCCTTCGGATGATCCTAGTGCCTGCGCCGTTGCAGAAGAAGATGTGATACTGCAGGGCATGGATATTTTTATACCAAGCTCTGTAGTACCGATCGGTGGCAGATCACAGCTCTGGTTCGATGCGTCAGTTAAAGCAGCATCTGACTGCAAAAAACAGGCGTATCGAACTTGCGTTGCGGCGCTGGGCTCAAAAAATCCGAACTGCAAAGTTCTAAAGAGGAAATATAACCGTGCCTCCAGATTTTTTAAGCGGCAAAGCGCCGCTGCGAAGTCAAAGCACGTCGTCAAAATCGGTGATCAGCTTTCCAAATACCCCACTAGAACACGCCAGTTCTGGTCGTTGTCGAAAGCTACTCTTGGTAACTTCAACCAGCCGTTCATGCCGCCGTTGCACATGAGGAATGAAAAGAGAAAGCCGAGCTCCTGTGCCCTCTTTTCGCCTCCAACTCGACTCTTGACGACCACGGAAAAACACTGCCGACCATCCCGCGGTATCAGAGCTCTATGCCTGAAGTACAGTTCAGGCAGAAAACTGTTAGGCGAGCTCTGTTTTCGTTGGACGTCAGGAAGTCGAGCGGGCCGGATGGCATTTTAACAATCGTGCTTAGAACGTGTGCCCCTGAGTTGACGCCGGTTCTAACGCGTTTATTCCGGCACTCCTATTCCAAAGGCGTAGACCCTGAATCGTGGAAGTCAGCTCTTTTCTATCCGATCCAAAAGAAAAGGAGATAGTTCGGATCCAGCAAACTACAGGCCTATTGCTATTACCTCCCTGCTCTCCAAAATCATGGTGAGCATAAGTAGCCGCCAGCTCTTGGTATACCTAGAGGGTCACCAGGTGATCAATGACCGGCAGTACAGCTTTCGCCATGGTCGGTCGGCAGGTGATCTTTTGGTATACCAAACACATATATAGGTGGCGGCTACTGAGAGCAAGGGGGGAAGGCCTGGCAGTTAGCCTGGATATAGCAAAGGCCTTTGATGGTGTATGCAAGTGGACCTCCAGCTTCCTTACTGGGCGAAGCATATAGGTCGTTGTCGACGGTTATTGCTCGAACCCGAAGCCCGTGAACGCTGGAGTGCCCCAAGGCTGTATGCTATCTCCCACGCTGTTTCTTCTGCATATCAATGATTTGTTGGACACCTCCAACATACATTGCTATGCAGACGACAGCACTGGTGATACCGTATACACAGGTCATGCAGGTCTCTCTCGGGAAATCGTTGACCAGTGCCGGGAGAAACTGAACCTTGTCCACTTTAACCCCCAGAAAACTCAAGTTTGTGCCTTTACTACTAAAAAAACCATTTACCGTATCACCGTTCTTGGACAACACTTCCCTTAATGCCTCGCCTAGTATAATACTGGGTCTCGAAATCTCGAGCGATTGCCAACTCCGTGGGCATCTGGAGGGCAAAGCCAAATTGGTTGGTAGTACTTCAAGCCGGCCCACATTCTAGCGCTCTACAAAGCGCAGGTCCGGCCACACATGGAGTATTGCTGTCATCTCTGGTCTGGCGCACCTCAGAATTGTCTAGAGAATTCAGCTCGAAGAAGAAGAAGAGCAGCTCGAATTGAACGGCTGGATCACTTGGCATTGCGCAGAGATGTCTTTTCATGGTGTGTATTCCACCTCATTTATCAAGGGGACTGTTCCGAAGAACTGTTAAACCTGATTCCTGCCACCGAATTCCACATTCAACGACACGCCACAAGTTAGGATATCATCCCCATCTGGATCTGTGGCGGTCCTCCACATTGCGGTTTTCAAGGAGCTTTCTTCCACGTACTACAAAGCTGTGGAATGAGCTTCCTTGTGTGGTGTTTCCGAGACGATACGACATGGGTACCTGCAAAAAAGCGCGTACTCCTTCCTTAAAGGCAGAAAACGCTCCTGTCATTCCTCTGGTGTTGCAAGAGATTGTGGGCGGTGATCACTGAACACCAGGTGACCCGTACGC
Source organism: Leptidea juvernica (assembly GCA_949711755.1). Classification (NCBI taxonomy): domain Eukaryota; kingdom Metazoa; phylum Arthropoda; class Insecta; order Lepidoptera; family Pieridae; genus Leptidea; species Leptidea juvernica. Next base: position 3,136,660 of record CATIXQ010000021.1, on the reverse strand, counting down.
TCGATTGTCCTCCTAATCCATAAAAAAAATGCAAACATGACAGCTATTTACACCTTTAGACAAAAGTAAGCCAAAAGATACAACGTGTAACCTTATATACTGAAATTCATGCATTATCTACAACAAAAGGACATACAATATATTACGGAGCATCTCACGAGGCCTATTAATCATCAACAAGAGGAATTGTTTGCAACAATATCAAAGTTTTATGATTAAATATCAAAATTTTACGATTAAAATTTCTACATGAAAAACTTATTGGCTTGCCACCTTCTAGAATTTAGATTATTGTTATTATTTAAGGTTATACTTCTTTTGGCGCGTTATGAAAAAAAGGATGAGAGTGAAATTTTAAGATGCGCGCGCATCACTGTAACACAAAAGTAACAAGGTGAAGTTGGTTGCTAAAATTTTCTGACGTTTGCGACATTCGTTATTTTTTTTTTTTGGTTTCTTCGTCCATTATGAGGATAGGCAAATGATTCAAGCCCATCAGTTATTTAATAATTAATTGTCAAAGCCATCGTTGCAATTTTTTTTAATATTTTTCTTTCTACAAAAGTAGAATAGCACGAAGAATAAATAATAAATGGGATTTTTGCTATATTAGGATTGCGGTAGTAGTATCTAGTATATTAGAAATGACAACAAAAATAATTCTAAAGGAATTAATTTTGAGAAAGTAATGCCTTTTAAGCTTTTTTAATCTAATCTTTAAAATATTCTGAATCTTAGAAACGGTTGGAGCCGTTTTTAATGAAATTTAGTATTCCTACAGGTAGTTTCGAGGGCGAGATATCGAACTAGCTAGGTTTCAATTTTAAAAAATGTAGTTTTATCCGTGTTTTAATGAGAAACTGCTACAAAAACATTAGAATACTAAGGTAAATTTCGCCACTGTATACAAGACTATAATAGCTCATTGGGTGATCCGCAAAGCTGAAGACCCCGGTTCGAATCCAAATGTAGTATTAGTTTTTTTTCTTCAAGTTTTGTACATTCTTAAAATATTATTTAGTAAAGTAAAGTATGCATTCATTCATGACAACACAAAACTTATATACATAGTAAAATTAACATATTAAAAATACGATGTCATGAATAGGACACCCACTCAGCATTTATGGAATTGATTTCCAACACTGATTTTCAATAGGTACCTACGTGGTAACGACCAAGTTGACCTGATAACTGCAGCCATAGACAACACGGCTCTTTTTGTTATAGGTCTTAAAAGTGACCGGCTAAAAATAGTAGAAAAAGAGAAGACACCTAAAACATTGTATTCGAATGCGTTTAAACGTTAAAACATAGTTTTAATAGATTTTTTTATTTTTATTTTATTAAATAGGACATGTTTTGACTTATTTATGCTGTTTATTTTCTGATTTTATGTCCCTGATCTCTCTGTCTATTAGAAACAATTTTAGTTTGTTTTTCAAAGAGAACAACCTTTTTTAAATCATAATAAGGGACGAGATGAGCAGGACGTTCAGCTGATGGTAATGCATACGCCTTGAAAATCCCAAAAATTCTGAGCGGCACTACGATTGCGCTAATCAGCTTGAGACATTAGATGTTAAGTCTCATTTGCCCAGTAATTTCAATAGCTACGGCACCTAAGTAGTAATGTTTACACATTACTGCTTCACAGCAGAAATAGACGCCGTAGTGGTACCCATAATTTAGTCTGCTTCCTGTGCAATGGAGCTTCCCACTGGTAACTTTTTTGATCCTTAAAAGGTGTCGGCAAATCATTCCACTTATCAATCATTTAACTTACATGGGCGTTATAGGTGACTATCAACAAGATTTTATCAATTTTGCGATCTCTACGATAAACAAAAACGTGCACGTGTTTTTTTTGTATGACCGATGTTGATTGTACTAACATTGTTGGTAGTACAAAATCCAACACGACATAGCTATTGATGTATGGAAAAGCATGCAGTCTTTGTAAATATTTGCATTCATGGGTCGAAGCGATGTCCGAATAAATACTTTCGAGAATGACATGACATGTGTTTCGTCGTAAGGAGAGAAATACTATTTCGCCAGAGACTATGTTTTATTGTAACACAAAATACTGCGATATGTGGTTTCTATGTATTATCTAGGCCGGTTGATGTAATATTCTTTCTTATTTATTTATCACAAAAGTGGGTGACACCTGTGGGCGGCTCCTTTGCACAAGATGCCGGATTGATAATGGGTACCACAACGGCGCCTATTTCTGCCGTGAAGCAGTCATATGTAAGTGTTATTGTTTCGATCGGAAGGGCGCCGTGGCTAGTGAAATTACTGGGAAAATGAGACTTGACATCTTATGTCTCAAGGTGACGAGCGCAGTTGTAGTGCCGCTCAGAATTTTTGGGTGTTTCAAGAGCAATCCTGAGCGGCACTGCTTTGTAATGGCCAGGGCGTACCAATTAGTCCTGCTCGTCTCGTCCCTTACTGTCATAAAAAAAAGGTGAAAGATATTATAAGTAACATGGAAATATCATAAGGGTTTAAATTTTTGCTGATAATTAGAGCTTATTTCCTTACATTTAGCCATATTATTATAGATTCTTTCATCTCTCATATTTTGCCCCTTCGTTTGATATTTTTACCAAACATACCTACATATTGTATATATTTAAAGAGAGGCTACGTGCGTAGGCTTCGTTTACATGGCTGGTGACCAATGAATGACATTTCGTTCAGGAAATTAATGATATTTAATGGTTTAACATGTAACTATATTGTACAAGTATTTTGATTTTACAAACAGCTACTTTAAATTTTATTTAAATTTATTTAGTATTTTCTTTTATTAACGTGAGTGTTACGCATATAAATAAAACTCTTTTTAAAGGATTAAAACGCGTGTTAAAACTGTGATCTGGCATTAGTTTTTGCGTCAAATTTATATGTTTTGAAAGCACTGAAAACGTGCTCTGAAAAGTTGATTTAAAAATTGTTTTCTTGTAATCTAATATATAAAATTCTCGTGTCCCGTTGTTTGTTACCAGTTCCTCCGAAGTGGCTTAACCGATTTGTATTTAATTTTATGTGCTTATCGGGTAGGTCTGAAAATCATCCAACATCTATTTTTCATTATAAGGGTACCCACTCCTAAATATATATTCTTTAATTTATTTTATTATTTCATCATTAGTAAGCATTAAAAATACACACAAATTCAAATTTTCGCCCTTCTTCGACCTACCACTATTTTTGTATCGCGATTTTTCTATTATTCTGTTCCATGCACAAAACCGCAATAGCGTTGCAAGACGATTATTTTTGGTAGGTCTGAGAATCGGTTGCATATATTTTTTATTCCCTAAAAATTTTAATTAATATATATTTTTTAAATTACTTTATATGGTAATACAACGTTTGCTGGGTCAACTAGTATATAAGTATTTTCTTTGATTAACGCGAGTATTACACATTTAAATAAAACACTTTTAAAGGATTAAAATGCGAGTAATTGTAACTGTTTTTACATTAGATTTTCCAGGAGAACTGCAAATGAAATGCAGTCCACCTGAAAAAGAGATCTGGAAAGGACTTTACACTTCGGGTTAGCTAAAATAAAAATATAACTTTTACGCAAAAATCTAATGTATTAGACAACCTGGGACTATTATTGAAAAGAGCGCGAAAAAAGAATGCTGGGAGGGTTTCTTGCACCGCTTCTTCTCTGTCAGAGCATTTGTTTCTCATCTCGACATTTGTTTCCGAAGCGGTAATAGTATCTAGTAGTTATTAGAAATGACATCAAAAAGAATTCTAAAGGAATCAATTTTGAGAAAATAAATGCCTTTTATGCCATTGTAAAAACAGATAGAATTACACGCGTATTAATATTTTAAAGTGTGTTATTCAAACTAGAATTTTAATAAAATTTACCTTACCTCAATTTATTATTTAGCTCTTAGTTACGGCATTATTTACACGCAAAATCCCAGAACAGTGTCCTGGTTACATGACCCGTTTATAAATCTGACGCTGGAGGGAGCGAAGGAAATTAAAGATTCTATCTTTGAACGAACGGTCCAACACTAGCTCGACGAATGATTAACCAATTTGAACTTTGTGAATAATCACATTACTGTGATTTAGGTAGACGTGTATTTTTTTACGGTCTCATAAAAAATTGTGAAAATATAATAACTATCCATATATCGACGACCTGTATAGCCAAGTAGTTAGCGATCCTACCTACTAAGCTAGAGGTCCCGGGTTCGAATCCCGGTAGGTGCAAGCATTCATATGATGAATATGTATGTTTGTTTCCGAGTCATGGATGTTTAAATGTATTTAAGTATGTTTATAAGAATAAATGTGTGTTTAAGTAAGTATATTGTATTAAATATATCATTGTCTTGTAACGCATAACACATCCCCAGGTGCGGGCTCCGTGGAGGGTGGGGAACGCGGGGAATGAAATCTAACCCGGTTTTAACATGGAGAATAACAGATCCAACAAACCCCTTAAAATGGGACCTGGAGGGAAACCAAAAGGTACCATAACTGGTTCCTTGGTGGAGAAATCTACCAAGGATACTAACACATCCGGAGAGTGTTCAGCGCCTACTGGCACCCGGAGCATACTGGCGAAAGAGCCATCAAAGGTCCAACCGTCTATGGGCACAGACACTGCGCAAGTGGTGCCTGCCCAAGCAGTCAGTAGACTGGAGGCTGATTGGACCCTCGTGTCCTACAAGGGCCGAAAGCAAGACAAGCCCTGTATAAGGGAAAGTCAAACGCAACCGGCAACTACGAATCACCATCGTCCCAACAGGAGACAGAGGCGCATAGCAGCCCGCCTTCGCAAGGCCGAAGCTCAAAACGCCAAAGCCCCGATGGCCTCCTCAACAACAGAACCTCAACCCAGCACCTCTCGTGGTTCAGAAATACCGGGGAACCAAACCCGAATTGATTCCAGGAAGGCCTCAACAACCAACAACCGAGGGCCTCCTTCCAACAAAGTCAGTGCCGTAGCCCAACCCTCTGTACCGACCAAACGTTCTCGTCTGGACGATACTAACTCTCCAAGGGGGGACCATAAGAGGGCAAGACTATTGAACCGGCCTAAACCTACCACATATGCCAACGCCGCGAAAACTGACCCAGTTGTAGCAATAACATCCGTCACAACAGGGCACATAGACGCAAATGCAGTCCAGTTTATACAAAACAAACTTGAAGACAAGCTGATGGCCGCTATGCTGGCTGCTATAAGTGAGGAGAGAGAAGGGCCTGCTTTTCTGGGCAAGCCAATCTATGACGGGGGCGTCCTGAAACTGTGGTGCTCCAATCTCAACACACTTGAGTGGCTAAAGGCAGCAGTCCCAGAAATAACACTACCAAATGGAGACAGCCTAACTGTAAAGAACATGTGGGAAGTCCCTAACCGCATAAGGTGCGACATCCTGCTGCCTGGAGTGTGGAGGGACACCAAGGCGATCGGTGGCATGCTTAGGTTCCAAAACTCTTGGGCCGAGGTAGACTGCTGGTTGCTACATGCTCTTCACCATCACAATGATGACACATTCATCATCGTAAGCGTTCCGGAGGAGAAAATCCCCAGAATAATGGAACATGAGCGCCGGCTATCGTTTATGCTGGGCTCAGTTTACATGTAATTCCAGGGGCCAGGTGGCCAGGTGTTTATTGAGACCCCCCCCCTCCAAGGATGCTAACGATGAGGCTACTATTCAACCTGCAGAGCCAAACGAAGGCCATAACACTGCACCACCGGAACCGATGGAAACACAAGGGAATAACCCAGCAGACGGAACCTGTGCCGCAAGTTCCCCTTCTGAGGAAGCGCTCGACAGCCTAAAGGAGCTCGAAGAGCTTCTGGCTTCGGGCACCAAGGGCGATGCCGACTGCACTAAGGGTATCGAAGAACTCTGCATCAGGGACGGTGAGGAGGGCTTGCTATCCAAAGATGGCATCCCCTTCTAAGTGCAGTTTTATACAAATAAACCTCCACCATAGTGAAACCGCAACGGCTCAACTTCGGAAATGGTTGGAGGGTAACTCTACTGCTCTCGCCCTAATCCAGGAGCCGTGGGTTAGACGAGGCCGCATTTGCTATCTCTCCAATATTGGAGGTAAGATCATACATTACTCAGGACCAGAACATCCTAGAGCCTGTATTTACATTTCAAATAACCTACATGTGCAATAACAATACAATAGCTAACAGACTATTGTTCCAGAGATTTATGCGCTATAAAACTACTGGACCAACATACTCACCAGAAAGCGATAGTGGTCGCCTCAGCATACATGCCGGATGGAGAAGAACCACCGCCAGAAGCTCTCGTCAGACTGGTGAACTATTGCGAGACCACCAAGAGCGAGCTGATAATAGCTGCAGACTGCAACGCACATCACCCGCTCTGGGGCATGCAGACACCTAACGAAAGAGGTAAGCAACTTACTGAATACCTTTTCACTACTAACCTTAATATTTTAAATGTAGGGTCAGAACCCACCTTTATTAACAAGAGAAGCAAAACAATTATTGACATTACCCTGGCAACGGAGGGTATCTCTAATTCTATATCCAACTGTCATGTCTCGAAAGAAGCATCTTGCTCAGATCACAGATGGATACTCTTTAACCTGAAGGTAAACACTACTAAACCGTCGCCCAGGAGGAAACCCCGCAGATCGAACCTCATCCAATACAAGATGATGATGGAATCACGTCTGAATGAGGGAACACTCTCTGACAAGATAATCGGCGTTGATAACATCGAAAAACAAGTATCACAAATCAGTGATCTTATGATAGCCAGCTATCACGCTACATGCCCCCTCATCTCCCCCCAATCTGACAAACCTAAACCCCAACCATGGTGGGGACCTGAACTGGAAAGGCTCAGGAAAAAAGTGAGGAGACATCTAAACCGCGCAATGAACACAGGCGAACAATACGACTGGGATATCTACAAGGAAAGTAAGTCTGAATACAAGAAACGCATCAGATACAGAAAATCTGAAAGTTGGCGTAAATACTGCAATGGCATTCAATGCCAAAACCAAGCAAACAGGGTAAGAAGAATGGTCTCCAATCAACCTAGACACATTCTGGAATCCTTGCGAAAACCTGATGGTACTTTCACTATCTCACCGGAAGAAACAGAGCATGTATTAACAGAAACGCACTTCCCAGGCTGCAAAATAACGCAGCAAACGGAATGGGTGGTTGAAAACACAACTGCTAAAGAAGCTGACTGGCAACTGGCCCATAAGGTTGTGACGAATGATAAGACGAAGTGGGCTATAAATTCCTTCCACCCCTTTAAATCGGCGGGACCGGATGAGATCTTTCCCGCTTTATTGCAATGGGGAGGAGAGTCCCTTCACATCCGCTTAACTAACATTTTCAGGGCATGTCTAGCGCATGGGTACATCCCCAGGAAATGGAGGGAGGTGAAAGTAATCTTCATACCGAAGCCGGGTAAAAGCGACTACTCTAATGCTAGATCATACAGACCCATCAGTCTCACCTCTTTTGCCTTGAAGACCCTAGAAAGACTGTGCGAAAGAGAACTGAGGGAAAATTACCTGCGGAATATACCCTTACACCCCAATCAACATGCGTACAGTCAAGGTAAATGCACTGAATCTGCACTACACGCTGTAACGAACGTTATAGAAGGTGCACTTTCGGAAAAGATCTTTTGTCTAGGAACCTTCCTGGATATCGAAGGAGCTTTCGATAAGACAAAATTTACAAAAATGAAAGAAGCCCTACAACGACATGGTGTATGTACAACTCTGACATTATGGATTGAAAACATGCTTAAGCACAGAGTAATTTTACTCGATGAAGGTGAAACGCAGAAAGCTATAGTTGCCAAAGGCTGTCCCCAAGGAGGTGTAATCTCACCTCTTCTATGGAACTTGGTTGGTAATGATCTGATTGCCACCCTCAACGAAAACCACTACTATACTGTAGGCTACGCAGACGACCTAACTATACTGATATGCGGAAAGTTTGCCAATACTGTATGTGAAGTAACAAATGCGGCACTTAAAATCGTGGAAAAATGGTGCAAATATAAATCTGACAGTTAACCCAACGAAAACGGAACTGGTATTGTTCACAAACAAAAGAGTTCTAGGTAATTACAAACTGCCGAAACTGTTTAACACTGAACTCCAATTAACAAGCGAAGTAAAGTAATTAGGCGTAATACTTGACAGCAAACTAAACTGGGGTGCCCACATAGATGCGAAGATTAATACGGCTACAATATCCTTCTGGCAATGCCGTAGAATGATAGGGAAGACATGGGGTCTTGCCCCGAAAATCGTACTATGGCTTTACACACCTGTGATACGGCCTGTGATATGTTATGGTGCAGTAGTTTGGTGGTCACGCACTAGACTTAGAACCACGTGTAATAAACTACAACGATTTCAAAGACTGGCATGTATGGCTATCACAGGATGCATGCGTACTACACCTACTGCAGCCTTAGAAACAATGCAAAATCTTCCGGCTCTACACGTCTTTATAAAACAAGAGGCGGCCTCCGCCGCAGTAAGGTTGAAGACACTAAATCTTTGGAGAACCAATCAACCCGCACACCCAGAGGTCCTAACTGAGGTGATTAAAAAGGAGCCTCTGCTGCTCGCGGTAAGTGACAGGTCTCCAAAGGAATACATATTCGATAAGAAATACAAAATACAGTTGTATGAAGAACCAAAAGAGGACTTTAATGTTATAGACCCCAGGATTTTCACCGATGGCTCGAAAACAAGATCTGGTACAGGATACGGAGTGTTCTCGGAAGATCTAAATATAAAAATAGCCGCACCACTAGGAGCTCAGAACACTGTCTTCCAAGCAGAGTGCATGGGTATCATAGAAGCGGCCACAGCTACTTTGGCATGAAAGGTAAAGGATTACTCAATCCGCATCCTCTCAGATAGCAAATCAGTACTACAAGCTCTACAAAGCAACACTATCACCTCAAAGCTAATATACTACTGTCACCAGTATCTGACGGAGTTATGTGCAAATGACAACCAGGTAACTCTTCAATGGATAAAGGGTCAGTGACTCACGCGGCAACGATGCTGCGGATGAACTGGCCAGGAAAGGCGCGGAGATGATAGCAATAGGACCAGATCCAATCGTCCCCCTCCCCTCTAGATGGCCTACAATGGTCATACGAGAACATACCAAGGAATTACAGAGTAAATACTGGACGGAAGTGAGAGGGTGTAGACAAGCAAAAGAGGCCCTACTCCAAGTAAACTTCAGGCTCTCTCGCAAGCTACTAAAACTCCCACGCCAAAGATTACGTAAATTAACCCATGTTATAACGGGCCATGGCCCTTTTAACAAACATCTGTTTAGTATAGGTGTCACCGACAGCCCGCTGTGCAGAGCCTGCATGGAGGCAGAAGAGACGGCCGCACCGTGGCCGCGGCCACTTACCGGGCCAAACACCTGGGGTCACCGAGGACTCTCCCCGAGGTCATGGGTGACATCAGAGGTTTGATTATCTACCTTGAGGAGCTGGGATGGCAAGATTAGCTGCCCACCTCACCACGCAAAATAGGCGCGCCATAGTCGTCGAGTTGCGGATAGTAGCCCGTGATAACCTATAACCTAACCCATAACACAGGCTATATGCTTAACTTGGGGCAAGATAATTTGTGTAAAAAGTGTGTCAATATACGGGTATTTGATTCTTTCTTATAAACTAAGCAATGCCAAGCAGAGTCATAACGTAATTAACTTCATGGAGTGCAGTTAATCCCCATTAAAATGCGTTCATTAATTTAGGGGTTTACTGAAACAAACATCAAGACACATGATTTATATACAATTTAGATGATATCACTTATTATATTGGTACAAATGATTTTAGTTTTCTTTAGTGTTAATTCCGCCAATATTTGTTTTTAAAAACAATTCGACACATGTTTCGCCTCTACACGAGGCATCCTCAGGACGTGTTGTCTCGCCAAAATCTCGCACGAGACGCCAGATTTTGGAACACGTGTTGAATTGTTTTTAAAAACAAATATTGGCGGAATTAACACTAAAGAAAACTTAAATCATTTGCATAATTATGAATTTCCGCAAAGTAACGCCTAATTCAATTTTTTTTTTTAATATTTTGGTTCTTACCATCGAGCCCCGGTTGATCTGTTGCTGACATGATTTGATTACAATAATTACTTTATTATATTAATACGAAAATTATTAATTGATTTTAATAATAAAACAGTGAAACATATGGTCGGCTTGTTAGATAACCAACAATATTATAAATTTAAAACACAATGGCGAACTAAAAGCAGATATGTATCCGTATCAGATCGTGTAAAGAGAATAAATTACTTATAATAGTTAATAATTTAAGCTTAATTAAGTTCTCCATTTACATTTCGATATTTGTTCGTAGCACCGAAATTGCTTCCGGAATTAAAATTAACAATTAATACTGCTTGCGAACGAATAATCACTTCGAGTCCGCTTTGTGATCATTTGTTACTACCTATTAATATTGCTTGATGAATATTAATATCTATAAATTAAATAGAATTATTTTTATAGATCTTTATTAGCTTTGTGGAACTTATTTGTAAGTATATATTCTGGTCGGATATTCTCTAAGACGACTGCTAAACAGCTAACATAAGAAATTGTCCTTTGATCTGTTGCGAAACAATCCTACCATCTATTATTTTTATGAAAATAAGGGACGAGACGAGCAGGACGTTCATCTGAATGTAATTGATACGCCATTCTTATTACAATGCAGTACCGCTCAGGATTCTTGATAAAACCAAAAATTCTGAACGGCACTACAATATTGTGCTCGTCACCTTCAGACATAAGATGTTACGGCGCCCTTCAGACCGAAACAAAATAATGTTAACACATAACTGCTTCACGGCAGATATAGGCGCCGTTGTGGTACCCATAATCTAGTCGGCATCCTGTGCAAAGGAGCCTCCCACTGGTGGTCCCTCCCACTTCCCACTACTTACTCGCTGGTGGTCTATAAGTCACCTATACTTAAAGCATATATTTTACTTCTATTACCTTCTTATTTAGATTTCAATGGGTGATATACTAATAGGTGCCATTCTTAAATATAATGTACACAAAACAATAGTGGTAAAGATTTACTTCTACAATCACATTCAACATAATGAAATAGAAATAGAGAGTCTTCTACCGCATTTACCACGGGGAGTGTTCAGAAGAGCTGTTTAACCTGATTCCTTCCGCCGAATTCCAACTTCGCACGACACGCCACAAGTTAGGATATCATCCCCACCATCTGGAAGTGTGGCGGTCCTCCACAGTGCGGTTTTCAAGGAGCTTTCTTCCACGTGCTACAAAGCTGTGGAATGAGCTAACTTATGCGGTGTTTTCGCGACGATACGACATACCTTCAAAAAAAGCGCATACTCCTTCCTTAAAGGCCGGCAACGCTCCTGTGATTCCTCTGGTGTTGCAAGAGATTGTGGGCGGCGGTGATCACTTAACACCAGATGACCCGTACACTCGTTTGTCCTCCTATTCCATAAACAAAAAAAGAGTAAATACAATATATGTGCTCCTATCATCTGAATTCGTGTTGAACTTTCAAGGTGGTTTCATGTGGAAATTTATCCAAGATGGTTTATTTTTCGAATTCCAACGTTTCTTCATTAATTTATTGCCTTTTAAATTTCGCCCAGCGAAGCGGGCGGGAACGGCTAGTTTTGTATACAATAAACTAGCTGACCCAGCAAACGTTGTATTGCCGATATTAAAATCGCGATACAAAAGTAACTGTTGATCGTAGATGGGTGAAAATTTGAAGTTGTATGTATTTTTTAATGCTGACTCATAATCAAACAAATTTAAAGAAAATGTCAAAAAAATAAAATTGTTTGGACCTTCCTTAACATTTAGGGGGATGAAAAATAGAGGCTGTCCGATTCTCAGACCTACCCAATATGCACTCAAAATTTCATGAAAATCGGTCAAGCCGTTTCGGAGGAGTTCAAAGTTTAACACCATGACACGAGAATTTTATATATTATTAGATTACGTAGTACGTTACGCAGTACGTTACGCAGTACGTACTAAAGATAAAATAATACGTACTGAGAAAAACAGTATAAACAGTATTTATACTGTTTTTCTCGTGTAAGTGAATTCTGTATTATTAATGAGAATAAAGTTCCTTAACCGTAGAAAATGAATGCCTTTTATGCATTTTATGCTTTATTGTCATCAGGGTGAAGTAACGTGCAAACAACTGTCAGATTTATCAACGATTCGCTAACAAGAAATTTATTTTAAACTAGTTGACCCGACAGACGTTGTTCTGTATATAATAAATAAAATACTGTTTTTATGAATTAGTCAATAATATTTCATAACATCAAGAATTATTTCGTAAAATATGCTGCCTGTTGTTGTAATGAAATTGTTTTACAGCAGAACTGTCAAACCGTGCGTCAATAAATTCTCTCATAGAAAATATGTCCATAAAAAACAAATATCGGACGACGGGGGACACATCAAAGGAAAAACAAAATTGTTGTTTTTATTTAATTCCGAACACTTTCATATTTATTCACCTTTTAAACCTTCCCTGGACTTCCACAAATAATTCAAGACCAAAATTTGCCAAATCAATCCAGCCGTTCTCGAATTTTAGCGAGACTAACGAACAGCAATTCAATTATATATATATATATAATTGAATTTATAATTATATTTATAAACTAAAGAGACAAAAAATAGCAAACACAGCAGCAAATTATTACAAAGAGTTTTATAAAAGAAGGGAAAACCAGGTAGACCGAAAAATTAGAGCAAACCAAGGTACTGAAGAAATAAGAAATCAAGAACCTGTTCCCAGAGTTCTACTTTCAGAAACCCTAAGAGCCATAAAAACCCATAAAGATGACAAAGCGCCGGGAGAAGATCAAATAACGAACGAATTATTAAAGGTCACAATAGAAGAATCAGCACCAAGACTAACAGAGCTATATAATGATATCCTAGATTCAGAAGTTATTTCGGCAGACTGGACCAAATCAACTATAATATTAATACACAAAAAGGGTGATAAAAAAGACATTGCAAATTACAGACCGATAAGTCTTATGTCAAACGTATATAAAATATTTTCCAAAATCTTGCTTTCTAGGTGTACAAATATATTAGAATTTAACCAACCGAAAGAACAGGCAGGATTTAGGAGTAAGTTTTCAACTTTAGACCATATCCATGTTGTCAAGCAAGTCCTGCAAAAATACTCGGAATATAAAAAGAAATATTACATAGGCTTTGTAGATTACAACAAAGCATTTGATACGTTGGACCACAATGCTATATGGTGCGCACTTGAACAACAAGGTGTACATCAGAAATTCATTCGCATCCTGAAAAAAGTATATGCCGAGAGTAAAGCTATTATAAGACTTGACCAATTCAGTTCAGAGTTTGCCATAGAAAGAGGCGTCCGTCAAGGAGATCCAATCTCGCCAAAATTATTTTCATCCGTATTGGAAATGATATTTCGTAAGATGAATTGGGAGGAATATGGCATAAGAATAAATGGAGAGTACCTAAATCATCTACGCTTCGCTGACGACTTGATACTTTTCACTGAAAATGGTAAAAACTTAGAGGTTATGCTTCAGCAGTTAGCAGAAGAAGCATGAGAGTTGGACTCTCTATCAACACCGAAAAAACGAAAATAATGACCAATTCTGACAAAATTATAATAACAGTAAATAATGAACCCATAGAATATGTAGAAGAGTATATTTATCTCGGACAAGTGATAGCTACTAAGGAGTCAACAGAAAAAGAAATCAACAGAAGGGTTACAAACACTTGGAAGAAGTATTGGTCATTAAAAGAAGTGATGAAGAACATGGAAATCTCTATAAAAGACAAGAGAAAAGTATTCAACTCTTGCATACTGCCTTGCCTTACCTATGGTTGTCAGACCTGGGCCCTTACCCAAAAACAACTAAGTAAGTTAAAAGTTTGCCAAAACTCAATAGAACGAAGTGTAGTCGGGGTAAAGCGCCAAGACAAAGTGCGATTGGATCATATCAAAGGAAAAACTAAGTTCAAAAGCATAGAGAAAACAATACGCACTTTGAAATGGAGATGGGTAGGCCACTTTATGAGGGATGAAACACCAAAATGGACTAGATCAATAACTGAATGGTACCCCAGAGGAGATAAGAGGAATAGAGGAAGACAGTTCATACGATGGGAGAATGAACTGAAACAGATAGGAGGACCACTATGGAAAAGAATAACAAGGAACCGGAAAGAATGGAAGACCTTGGAGGAGGCCTTTGTCGAAGGACAAACAGTTAACAGAAAGAGGACACAGACTGTTTAAAAGTTACTGCTAATAATTAGGTTAATAATATAGTTATGTAAGATAAATTAATTAATTTAAAGTAAATTTTTGTTTTGTTAACTGTAATAAAGGCTTTATTATTATTATTATTATTATATATATATATATATATATATATATATATAGATTGATAGATTTTCTAACATTCGCAAGTTACATTATAGCTTCTAGACGATGTTACCATTCGATCTGATATATATGTCAACGGTCAACGGTGTTACCATTCGATCTGATATATATATATGCTCCTACAACAGGATCCCAAAAAATGTTCAAACCAAAAGTATTACGTTATTCAAAAGAATTGTTAAAAAACAATAGTTCAATTTTGGACGAGGTGTTACTAGAAATCATTGGGACTAGATAAATAGCCATCCTCTTCAAATAATTTAGCACAACATTAGTAATGTGTCAACACTGAGACTGCCATCAATCAATCTATCAGCTGTGTTTGACATTGTTGACATAGATTAGTTTACACTGTTTCAATTGCAGTTGCATTAATAATAACTGTCATTTGAACAACTTGTTATGTTATTAAAGTGATAACCCTCACTTCTAGGATTAATACACAAATAAAATTTGAAAAAAAAAATTTATGAACGATGCGGGCCTACAACCCACGACCTCCGGCGTCTTGTGCTGGTGCTCTTACCAACTGAGCTAACCGTTCGAGTGACGTATCGTTATAAAATCTTGTATGCTTTGTTCAACTCTCAGGTTCAACCCCAAAGGGTTTGAGCAGGGGTTGAGCAGGTTATCAACTTTAAAGTAGATCCTGTAGATGAAGCCACAACATGAGAGTTGAACAAAGCATACAAGATGTTATAACGATACGTCACTCGAACGGATAGCTCAGTTGGTTAGAGCACCGGCACGGAACGATGGAGGTCATGGGTTCGAGTCCCACATCGTTCATAAAATGTTGTTTTTCAAATTTTATTAGTGTACTGTCATTTGGTTTTAGGATTCCAAACATACATAAGTCAAATGGAATGAAATGAGCTTGGTGAACTTTTAAAACATTAAAAATATAAATTTGTCATGAAAGATAACATATAGTTGACATAAATGTGTTTATAGTATTTTATTGTAGAAGATGTGTCAAAAAACGCGAGTGTCGTGGGTTGGGATGCGAGCCGCAGGCGAACTTTATTTGAGCTCGAGTGGACGCGGGTTCGAGTCCCGCATCGTTCATAAATTTTGGTCACAAATTTAATTTGTATAATTAATCCCAGATGTGAGAGGTACCGCTGTAAAAGTAAAAAAATTGTCTAAAGCAATTATGTCATCTTCTTCAAAATATTTAAAATGCTTACGTAAAGTAAAGTAAAGTAAAGATAACGTTTTAGTATTTTATTACTTCACTTTCATAGATTGTGTTTAAAATGTTTGTTAAATGTTGAAGCTGCGAATATATATTTTTTTAAATCTCTAACTTATCTCTAACTTAACTCTTTTGAGTTTCTCATTAAAGCTAATTTCTTATCAAGTATCAATAAAGTATGGTGTTATGGTTGACATTCCAATTAGTACCAACATTCAGTTATGATAATATTAATAGAATCATTTGTGACCTGTTGATATTATATTGTTTTAGTTATTATACTTAGTATAGTTTTAGTAATTGTATAATCACGTGAAAAATCTTAGTGATGTCACTTTAATATGTAGTTGGTAGTTTCGTATTAATAAGATTGGTAGTAGTATGTATTACGAATTGTTGGGGCAGTCGAAAGTGTCAGTTGTGCCGGCTGCTGGTCACCCGACAGCCCTATTGTTATAAATCATTTAGTGTTACTTGTATATAGTTATGACTAGCTGACCCGACAGACGTTGTTCGGAATATGAATAAATAAAATAATGTTTTTTATGAATTGAAACGTCACCGTTACAATGGATAACCGAAGTACATAAAGTTCTCGCACGTGGCGGTAATCGTCACTCACAAAAATAGAAGGATGCACTCTTTGTCTAAAGTATCGATCGACATAGAAGATGGATTCAAATGGTTCATAAATTTAAATTTGTGACAAAACTTAAGATTTATCAATGTACATAAAAATATTCTGATAGTTAACAACCGTAGTTAATCTGCCAACTATTATCTAAAATTAAGTTTATTTTTTAACTCCTGAGAGGTAGAAAGATATATTATAGATTCTAATTAGTTAATTATTTTAAACTATTCATTCAATTTGATTTCTGAGCGACGGGGGAAACATCAAATGAAGAACAAAATTTTTGTTTATATTTATTTTTGTCCGTTTTCATATTTATTCACCTTATAAACCTTCCTCGGACTTCCACAAATAATTCAAGACCAAAATTAGTCAAATCGGTCCAGCCGTTCTCGAGTTTTAGCGAGACTAACGAACAGCAATTCATTTTTATATATATTATAGTGAAATAATTGAATATATATTCTATTCAAGTGGTTCGTAAAAGTGTTTTTATTATAATAGTCATACAAAAAATAGTGGGTAATCACTTAATCTAATTCAGTTTCTTGTTTAATTTATACAATTCACAATAAAACGCTTATGATAAAGCCGGCCGGGGACTGTATCCGTTCGTATGTCATTGACTACACTCACTCACAATATCATTTGATAAGAATAAACTTCGTAGAAATCGATCATTTCATAACCTTGGTTTTAATCTCATAGTAATAATAAATTGTTGTTAAAAAAAAGTAATAAACACGAAATTTAGAAAACAGAACTGAAAAATAGAAAATTTATTTTGAAATTTTAAATTTTGAGCCTTATAGACGATAGATGAAAATTATATAAATTACAAAAATCTTATTTTGCTAATTAAAAATTTTTTTTTTTTTTTCAAATTAATGTATTGTCAAAGGTCCTCGATAAATCTACGAAGTTTGAACGAAATATGGCCGTTTAAAGTGGGTCAAAAAGGCACCCAAATGAGTCGGTTACAAACATATATACATACAGGTGAAGCCAATAAAAGGCGTGTAAGAGTATGATTTTTAACCAATGGTCCAATTAAGCATGTACAAAATTCTATTCCAAGGGGTCATTCAGATTCTCTCAAGTGTTGTGCTATAGTCGATATATTATTTAAACAAAGCGTTATTTATACAACAATTTGATTGATAGCAGTTAAGGAAACCTGTTGTACCTAAGACAGTTTTTTAGATACCAATATTTTTTTTATTTGAGGAACTGTACTTCAACGATTTTTGCATATTTTAAAAGGTCAATTTATTTGAGTATTCACCACCAAAATATCGAAAATGTATATGTCATACTTATAAGTGTTTTAATAATTAAATCGATAAAAGGGATTTATGGCAAAAGTTCAACATACCCTATGTAGGTACCTAGGCCAGTACTATGTGGTGTACATAGGAATTGGGGGTAATTTATAGAAAATATAACTTAACTAAAACTTTATTAAATATTCGTTTTTTAAGTATTCGTTTAAAAAACAAATAGCTATTTGTTTTTTAAACGAATTTTGATTGGAATTTATGAGCTCATAAATTCTGAACAAAATCAAAATGATATTCATAGTTTATTTTTTCTAATGAGACAAAGCTTTTATATTTTATTAGGAGTATCATATTACGTGAAAATGTGAAATAATTTAAATAAATATTCTCCTGGCCACTGACCAAGGTACAATTGATTTACAGTGACCGAGGTACAACACTACTCTATTAATTTTCTTTTAAATAATCATTAAAGATCACGCTAGGACGAATTAACCAAGAAGAATATATGGAATTACATTCGACCTATTTCCGCACATCGAAAGGGACTAAACTTATTCTCAATATTATAATCCAACCAAATAACTTATCAATTAAATTATACAGCATCCTTGAATCGTGTATATGTACTACTTACCATTTAATGTACTCGTGTGCATTTACTAAGATTACTTTTTATTACTTATATTTTGTTTCATACCAAATTCTTTTTATTTTGCGCAAAAATGGCCACTGTTACTTTGGATTGCTTACACGAGAAAAGTAAAATTTTTTGATTGACCGCTGCGCTGTTACAAGTTAATTTATATCCTACTAATCCTACTAATATTATAAATGTAAAAGTTTGTATGTTTGAACTTTAACGCAAAATCTACTGAATAGATTTTGATGAAACTTTACAATAATATAGCTTACACACCAGAATAACAAATAGGCTAGAATTTATAAAACTATAGTGTGAATTATACAAAATATAAAAGAAGTGTGATTGTTACTAATGAATACAACTAGCGCCATCTCTTATCAACTAGCAAGGAAAAGATCAATACAATCTATATGGCAAAACAACGTTTGCCGGGTTGGCTAGGTATGAGAATAAGTCTAAGCTGAGAATTTAGTTGTAATACTACTAACAATTACTACTACTTGCGAACTTGAACCAACTAATCGTGAGCTCGTAATACATATTTGTAATTCCTACATAATACGGGTAATTAGAGTTAGTTGTATCTGGCATTTAGATTATCGCAACCAATTAATGATAAAGGGAGATACCGACAGATGGACACTTTAATTAGTCGTATTGGGCTTAATCCAAATGACCACTAGCAATGGGGCTTCCTCTATTGACGATTATTTAGACGTACTGTGTATGTTTGTTAGTAAAAGCAAACTTAAGCTACAATTTGTTATGTTTTTAAAGTGATAACCCTCACTTCTGGGATTAAATACTTTTCAAATTTTATTTGTGTAACTTCAGTTACGTCATTACATTTTCGCGTTGGTATTATGCATAGAACAATAAGCCTTTATTCAAATTCAAATATTTTTATACAAAATAGAATGTGACACTGTGAACTTATTGAAAGTCAAAAACTACCACCCATTCCAAAACGAATGCCTCAGACCTGAGAAGAATGGGCGCAACAAGCTCAGTGGGTTTTTTTTTCATCAAAAAATATGTTTACAAAGTAATATTGTGCAATTAAAATTATTATTTAATACCTGAGGTCGGTCGCTCCATTCCCAATCTGTGGAATCATTAAGAAAGTCAATTATGTCATAGTAACCTTTACCACACAAACGTTTTTTAACATTTCTTTTGAATATCGTAATACTTTTGATTTGAACTTTTTCTCGGATCTGGTTGTAAAAGAATATACACCGCCCCGCAAAAGACTTACTAACTCGACCTAGCCGAGTAGTAGGCATAACAAGTTTATGTTTGTTCCTCGTGTTAACATTATGATTGTCACAGTTTCTAGAAAATTCCTCAATGTGCTTATGAGATTATTTAATTTGACCAACTGCTAGTTTCGTTGTTTTTATTTTACTCTTATTCTTAGAATGTTTTTATTTTATGCTATTTTTATTTAAACTTGTAATAGTTAATGATCTATTTATATTTTATCTAGGATATAACGATTTGTATGAGATTTACTAGACGTCGGTTGACCTAGATAGCCTTCTCTGGAAAAATGAGTTTTTACGTGCGTTCGTTGCCTATTCAGAGTTTTTACACGTACTATTCGGATAAATTTGAAGCTTCACTAGAGATTAAAGAATTCACCTTCGACTTTCAAATCATTGATTCTGATGATGAAGCTTATTTGTTTACTGATGCATATAAGTAAGTTTGAGTTAACGGATGAGAATTAAAGATAACAACATTTGCTTTTCATACATTTGTGCAGAGGCAGCCTTGAACTTTTCTAATCACACTTGACCTTTGTATTGGAGGGAGCATATGGAAAATAGGCTCGCCTAATAAAAGGCATAAAAGGCATTTATTTTCTCAAAATTGATTCCTTTAGAATTCTTTTTGATGTTATTTCTAATAACTACTAGATACTACTATCGGAAACAAATGGCGCTCTGAGAGAGAAGAAGCGGTGCAAGAACCTCTCCCAGCATTCTTTTTTTGCGCACTTTTCAATAAAAATGTACAATATTGTACAATCATTTCTATCGCTATAAAATAATCACAATCTAGTCCCTGTCTAGGCTGTCCGATCATTTAGATATTCAGCAGTGGAGTAATAGGATTTACGACAGAGCCATTTTTTTTATAAAAATAGACTCTAAAAGAAACAACCCAGGGATATCCATGATGCCAGAGGTCAAAAGATGCATTACCGCCTTTTCATTTGGGTGTATGCCTTGAAGGTACCTAAGTTGTATCGGTTCCTGAAAACGTAATGTGGGTGGATTTGGAGGATTTGTCCGGTTATAAAAATAGGCTGCTGGTGTTAATCTAAGATCTGCTCTGAATACTTCCCGTGATACATGCGGTAGAAGATTCAGAAAAACCTCATATCTATACACAACTACAAATACACAAATAAAAGTGAAAACAAAATTTTATGAACGATGCGGGACTCGAACCCGTGACCTCTCGCGTTCTCCTCTTCTTCCAACTGAGCCAACCATTCGAGGCACGTATCGTTGATAAAATTTTGTATGTTTTGTTCAACTCTCAGGTTGTGGCTTCATCTACAGGATCTACTTAACAGTTCATAACCTGTTTAAAAAAAAAGTGAAGCAGACTCTGTAGATGATGAAGCCATAACCTCAAAGTTGAACAACATACAAGATTTTATAAATGATACGTCACTCGAACGGTTGGCTCAGTTGGAAAGAGAGCTCGCATGGAACGCGAGAGGTCGTGGGTTCGAGTCCCGCATCTTTCATAAAACATTGTTTTCTGTTTTATTTGTGTATTAAATCTCAGAAGTGAGAGTTATCACTTTAAAAAAACTTCCAAACAACCAGTGGGAGGCTCCTTTGCACAGGATGCCGGCTAGATTATGGGTACTACAACGGCGCCTATTTCTGCCGTGAAGCAGTAATGTGTAAACATTACTGTGTTTCGGTCTGAAGGGCGCCGTAGCTAGTGAAATTACTGGGCAAACGAGACTGAACATCTTATATCTCAAGGTGACGAGCGCATTGTAGTGCCGCTCAGAATTTTTGGGCTTTTCAAAAACCTGAGCGGCACTGCATTGTAATAAAAAAAAAAAACAATAAATTGTTGACACCTACAAATATTCAAGTCAATCAGAGATGTGTTATGATGTAATCGTACTGAGCATACCAAATTATTTAACCGGCTTCAAAAAAGGAGGAAGTTCTCAATTCGTGGGTATGATTTTTTTTTATGTTTATAGCTTCAAAACTTTCGACTGGGGGATCCAAATTTCATAATTCTTTTTTAACCAACTTCAAAAAAGGAGGAGATTCTCAATTCGTCGGTTTTTTTTATATATTTGTTACCTCAAAACTTTCGACTGGGTGAACCGATTTTGACAATTCTTTTTTATTTGAAAGAAATTGGTCCATATCTGATAATGGCATCCATGAGAAAACCATTAAAGTCTTAAATTTGATTTCTAACTCAATATAGCATCAACAAAGGATATACTTCAAAAGTGGTTTGGTGAGAGTTTGGTTTTGTTCTGATTACGGAATCCATGACAAAATCGAAATCTTGAATTCCTAGGAGAAAATTAACGATACTCGGCCGAATCTTTTTATGCTATTAGGATATTTAAGTCATCTACCATAGTAAATGTCATAGTTGAATATGATGATTAATGGGACTCCTTAACGACTGCGATTTGTGGCAGAATTTGTGACTGTTTGTTATCAAATTGCAAAGCGCTTACGTTCACTGCTGCATTGAAAAATTTAGTGTATCTACACATATTTAAGCAAATAGTTAGTTGGTGTACTTCAAATACACTAAAAATCAAAAAATGGGTTTAAAATAAACAGAAAAACCAACCAACTTCAAAAACACTCTTCCAAAACAATATACTTATATAATATGCATTAAAAAGTATAAAAATAATTGCGTATTTTATACTTTCTAATTAATTAATCTAATTCTAGTTACGATTATTGTAATTTTTGGAGTCGGTGTCATCCAAGATAGGTTTGTAACTACATACATAGTTATAGGTGAGATGTGCTTGAGTCATGAGGAGGCGAGAGGCGAGAGCGGGTCGAGGCGGAAGGAAACCGATTCCAAAAATAACAATAGTTGTAACTGGAATTAGATTAATTAATTAGATTGTATAATAACACGCGATTATTTTTATACTATATATATTATATATTTTAGTATATATATACTATAATAATATAATATAATATATATAAATAGTATAAAATATAGTATTTATTATAATTGTGAAAAGGTAAACCTTATCATCAAATCAGTGCAGTAATCACATTCATCGTCCGTACATAACAATACCAAGTTGAACGTCTCACCTGACTCAAAATCTAATCCAAGTACATCTGAAGCCCTTATAAATAAAAACATATAATCCACTTGGAACATCAACATGCACCGCGCGACACTTCATTAGGTTACGTTTTCGTCTCCCCAAAGATATTAAATATAAATATAACATTATTTCGTATACGCACTACGCTTTAAATTAAAATTTAAATTGGCTAATTTGCGTTCGTGATGTATATGTAATTATTTTATCAAATACACTTTAAAGAAGGACAAAAAAAGCTTGTTGATTGCCGTCTATTATTAACGTATGTTTATGGATTCGGTTAGTGCAGATGCAACTTAAGGCCCCCATACCAAGAAATCGCCAAAATAGCGCATAATTGAAACAATTTCTCGGCGGTTTATATAAAGCTGATATTTTTAAAAATAAATAATTAAATATCTACAGAATATGAGAAGAAAATTCATGTTTTCGTTACATTTCTATTTTTTATAGCCAGTGCGAAAAAAAGTCACCAAAATACCCCTAACTTTTACCGTTGGAACCATGTTAATCAATCAATCAAGATAAAAATTTATTACTTGTACATCAATACTATTTAACATGATATAGTTTTGTAATGGAAATTTTATTATGTTTGTAATAAATTAAAAATACTTCTAATTCTGAATTTAAACTATGGTGATCTTGTGCGAAAGGGTTGACCTAGCTCTGCTCGATTCGTCAAGGCCATTGGCTTGGTGCCCAGCCTTAACAGAGGCGCCTTGTGCCAGCATTGTTTCGTTTTTTAAGATTATCACATTGTGCTATCCTTATATATATTAACTCTCAAAATGACGACTGCTTTGTGTTTTTCAAAAATCTTGAGCTGCCTTTTCATGGGAAAACCTGTAAGTACGTAAGCTTCATATTTGTATAAAAAATCCACCCTACGTCTCTAGTTAAATGTGTCGGGAACTTATAACACGACATAACCATAGATTACATTGAGATTACATATATATTGAGACTAAAAGAGACGAAAAGACAACATAGAATTTGAATTAAGTTAAAAAACAATTGTATTAAAGTTTTACAAAATCATCTGTTATGATTTACTGCTTCCTATGGATTGAGTAGAAGAATACAAGGTGTTTTATCATCCTATCTCAATTTAAAATCTAGCTTTCACATCATCTGCCAATTGATGATGGATCTTCTTTTATTTTTAAATATTAGTTACAATTTCCAAATCCATATAGCATACATAATGCTTGTCAACGATTTTTGTATTTTACAGTAATAGCCAAAACGGTGGAATGTTTTTAATTACATAGAACAGTTAAAGAACAAAAACAAAGAAAACTAAATAAATAATATTTAGTAGTGGATCCGACAGACGTTGTCCTGTACACACGTCTTAAATTTGAAAAATCGGTCCAGCCGTTAGGAGGATTTCACTAACATACACATGAGCTTGGAGAATTATATTATATGAACGGAATTGAGAATCTAAACCAATCTCAAATTCACACACAAAAATTCATCGAAATCGGTCCAGAAGTTTAGGAGGTAGTTCAGTTGTGAATATAAACCATTCTCGAACCTGAAGACACACAGAAAGTGTCATTAAAATCGGTCCAGCCGTTTAGGAGGAGTTCAGTTACAACAGACGCACAAAAGAAATATTAATATTAAGATATATATCATTTTCTTAACAATTTATTTAATAATTAGCATATACTATACAAAAATTTGACTGGTTTTAGGTGGATAATTGATTATTATAAATTTTATTCTTTGTATAGTCTTCAAAACCTTCAGATAAAACTCATATACTTTGATCATGACACTCCCAGTGCCCTTATCGCACTCCCCTATTACTCACGTGCATTATATAACATCGAGTTTAATGACCAATATTACCAATGTAAAATACTAGTTTTAAAATGATCTATTTATGTTACGTTTTTAATACCGTAACGTGTAAATGCACAGTGAGTAAGCAGCGTGAACGAGTGTTCATTATCATTTGTATTCAGTCGAAGAGGGCCTGCACCTGGAGTACTGTCAACAGGAAAGATTTATATTTCAGCAGAATTGAACGAAATCCGCTTTTGTATGCTAATGTACCTCGCTACAGCTTAAATACAGAATCACTGTATCTAATTTATGCTAAGAATAGCTTTAATTTAATGTTATATTAGTAATAATTTAATTATATTAAAATATTTTTATACTAGCTTAACCGACAGGCGTTGTTCTGTACTGTAAAATAGTGTTTTTTATGAATTGGTCAATAATATTCCATAACATCAAGAATTATTTCGTAAAATATTAGGTCCTTACATATGAAATTGACGTATTTCGTACTGGCCACTTTAATCACGGTGTTCTCCTCTTTGGTAAGGAATTCCAAATTCATATTTGTACAGCTATTTACTCATGTATTTGTGCTTCGATGACCGTCATTACCTGTGATGAAAAATTGATTCTTATGATAATCGGAAGCGCTCAGCGCAATGGTTGGATCCTGGCCAGCCAGCAAAATCCTGCCCCAAGCGAAAATTAACCCCAAAAAAGTTACTTGTAAGCGTTTGGTGGACTAGTGCCGGTATTTTTCATTGCAGTTTTCTCAAATCTGGCCAGACTATTACGCCTGATGTCTATTGTCAGCAATTGCAAACCATGGTGGAAAAGCTAGCGGGTAAACAACCTAGGCTGGTCCATCGCTCCACGCCACTGCTACTTCACGACAACGCTAGACCACACACTGCACAACAGACGGCTACCAAATTAGAAGAGCTTCAATTGGAATGTCTAAGACATCCTCCGTACTCCCCGGACCTTGCTCCAACAGATTACCATTTTTTTCGAAATTTGGACAACTTGCAAGGGAAAAAATTTAACTCTGATGGGGCAGTCCAAATCGCCTTCACAGATTTTATTGATTCCCGTCCGACTGGTTTTTTTAGTAAAGGGATCAATGAACTACCTATGAGATGGCAAAAGTGCATAGAAAACAATGGTTCATACTTTGATTAATTAAATATATTATATTTAAAAATATTCGACTTTTTGTTCCTCCCATACAAAACGCCAATTTCATATGTAAGGACCTAATATGTTCCCTGTTGTTATAATGAAATTGTTTCACAGCGGAACTGTCAAACCGTGCATAAATGAATGCTCTCATAGAAAATATGTCCAAACAAAACAAATATGGGAAATAAAAATAATTATGGGTCCCAAATCAAAGTAAAAATGTGTGCAAATTCACGACACATGATTTCAACCGGTATGAAAGACGTAACTATCACCGCTACCATATTTATGTTCTCCGGATGACTATGTACGTAACTATGTAGTAATACGTCATGCGCATGACGTCAGAATATATTAAGGTATACTCTCGTCATACATAAGACAATCTGTTCTTCAACTATGATCGCCTGGTACCAAGACACTGTATAATGCTTCCTATCTCATTCTCTCGCCGGCTGAATCCTATACACAAACAGGTAAA
Source organism: Leptidea juvernica (assembly GCA_949711755.1). Classification (NCBI taxonomy): domain Eukaryota; kingdom Metazoa; phylum Arthropoda; class Insecta; order Lepidoptera; family Pieridae; genus Leptidea; species Leptidea juvernica. The sequence goes on along the minus strand of CATIXQ010000021.1, from coordinate 3,110,512 downwards.
TACCTGTTTGTGTCTCTATCATCTCGCTTTTTCGTTTCACCACGTTTCAAATCACAATGATTCTAAAGAAGTTTCACTTCAAAAACTATCCTATCTCTCAAGGTGGACTAAAGTTGGGTCCGTTTATTAGTTTAGGAGTTCATTGGAAACAAATATCAAGACACTAGATATATATATAATACTAGCTGACCCAGCAAACGTTGTATTGCCATATAAAGTAAAAAAATCCATTGCCACCTCGCAACCCTATTGCGGATCTGTAGATGTAACAGAATAATATATAAATCGCGATAGAAAAATAGGTGTTTCTCGTAGACGGGTGAAAATTTTAAGTTTTATGTATTTATATATTTCGTAAATTTAATGTATATTTCACCCATCTACGATCAACAGTTACTTTTGTATCGCGATTTTAATATCGGCAATACAACGTTTGCTGGGTCAGCTAGTATACTATAAAAGACTTGATACATGCCTGCTGAAATCATAATTTTATGTTCTCTAATTGGTATTGATGGTGGACTTATGAATATTGTAAGATATTCTTGAATAAACGAATTAAATTTTAAATTTAATAATGTAATCTTTAATGCTATTAGTGTTTTGTCATAAACAAAAAATAATGGCAGTTATAGAGACTGGTAATAGAAGTGAAAACTTAGAATTCGCAATTTCATTATGTTTAAAAACAAATAAATTATTAATTTAAATTTATTTTTAAAACTTATTTTCAATAATATTTGAATCACACAAAAACACAATTTCAACAATGCACAGTATATACACATTTTCAGAACAGTAGAATTTTCACTAAATCCATTCAATTTCAATTATAAGATACACACAGTACTAATGATGCACAAAAGGCATCAGTATAGCTACAGATATACTGCTTAAAGCATTTCGGTGATGCGAACTCACGAGGCTTCACCCATCCAAAAAGTCTCTAACAATATAATATTTATTTTTTTATTTATTTATACCCATAAGATTTTCCCCTAACAAATAGGACCCAACGCGGCTAGAGAAATTTTCACTTCAAAAACTTTCTTAACGGCTGTGAGTTAATTATATTGTGAAATTTGTTTAATGTCTTTATAAAAAAGGTCTTGTAGACAATATTAAGGTGACACTAAACGCCAGCGACCTTGAGCGATATAAGTAAACGGCAAAGCCAATATTTTCGAAATTCTTGCGTGGAAAACGTAACATTTTAACAGTTTATATGCCTACAATCCTCGTTATTCATGACTAATCTGAATAAATTTACCTACACAAAAAAGTACAAGCTATAAGAATCACTTTTCTGAGAGAAGTAAGCAAATGCGTCATGCTATGGGAAAAAACTTGTTTAACTGCAAAGAAAAGTAGGTAGGTAGTTCAAAAAGGCTCTCGAGTGTTAACTATAACCTACAGCAAGCATTAGCAACCTACAAATAAGACTTATGGGTATTTATAACAGGATGAAGTAGTGTTCATAGCTCCAAATGCTATATTTTAACCATTAAATTTGTCTAAAACCACCTTGTTTGCGTGTTTAATGCTTACCCTTCGCCTTAAGTATAAAGGCGCACAGCACTAATCAACATTTCTAACGGACACATTCAGGCCATTCAAAACCGTGTCACTGGTGAGCAAAGAACTGAATGAAACACCTTCATTATGATTCCCTTTCATTCTGCTTACACACCTGGTTTCTAATAATCTATTCGAAATTCAACCTTTAGTATTTGTCAACAGAGCCTATTTCGGCGCAACGTAACTTCGCTCTATTTTGACAAGACTGTGTATGAAAGCAAATGATGTAATAAGTATGCATAATGACGTTCTATACATATAGAAAAATCACGTATCCTTGGTTAATAAGCGGCAATGTAAAATATTTAATCAGTTCAGCTTCATGTTCATATAATTTAATATAATACGAGTATTAGTAGCTGACTCGGTAAATGTTCGTTTTAACCGACTTCAAAAAGGAGGAGGTTCTCAATTCGATTCACTTCCTGTTTGCTCACGTTGCCATATGGCAACGGCATGAGGCCACCGCGTAGTACGCGTTATGAAGTTAGCGCACAAGACATTAATATTTTTTATGAGATTTATGATCAGATTTCCGTGATTTTCTTTAGTTTGATGCAGAATGTTTGCCATTTGGTCCCATAAAAAATTGACATAGTTTGGCCCAGTAGTTTTCATTTTATGAATATTTTTGTTTACGTGGATTATAATAATTTTTGTACTGATTTTTTGGAGTTTTCATTTAGTTTCATGATATATTATTAACCCATTTGCCGAAAAGTGGGTGTTGCAAATGATGTAACGTTCTATACATATAGGCTAATCCTTGGTCAATAAGCGGCAATGTAAAAAATTGAATCAGTTCAGCTTTGATCTCGGACAGTGACAGCTGATACAAGAATAAGGAGAAAAGTGTGCTTACATTGTCTTGAAGCACACTTATGCCGTTCAAATTCAAATTCAAATATTTTTATTCAAATATATATAAAATCGCTTATTGATAGTCAAACACTACCACCCATTCCAGAAGGTATGCCACAGACCTGAGAAGAACTTCTTTTTTTATAAAAATATGGTTACAATGTAAAATCGTACTTAAAATTAATATTTAATTGCCTGTCGGTCGCTCCATTCCCAATTTGTGGTTTCATTAAGAAAGTAATTTATGTTATAGTAACCTTTACCACACAAACGTTTTTTAACAATCCTTTTTGAATTTCGTAATAGATTTGTTGTAATAGCATATACAATGCCCCACAAAAGACTTAGTAACTCGACTTAGCCGAGTAGTAGGCATTATAAGTTTATGTTTGTTCCTGGTGTTAACATTATGGCTATGACAGTTTCTAGCAAATTCACTTATGTGACTATGTACATACATAACATTATCAAGAATGTATTGAAAGGCAACAGTTAATATGTTTATTTCTTTAAATTTTGTAATAAAATATAATTAACAAATTTGATTTATTATTGAGTCGTAGGCAATTCTAGGATGTGCCAGCTATTAAGGTTTTTTAAATTTAGTTATAAAAAAGTATTGCAGATGGTATTTCGTTACAACATTACGTTTCCTTTTTGGATAAAACTACTTAAAATTAATAAATATTAACATTAACACACATCTTTATATTGTTACGTAACTGGTCATTTTAATCACGGACTAGTAAAAAATAAGGACTCCATGTCACCTTACATAACAGTGTAGCATCAAAACAAGCCGATTAACGTGTAAATACATAGCCCCACGCACACACTTACACTACTACAGGCCGATAGGCGGCCATTATGAGAATTGTCATCGTCTGTGACAGATCAGATTGCGTATCAATAAAATATTTTAAAAATGCCGTCGTGCGTTGTGAAAACGTGTAAAAACGATACTATATAAGTATTTGTTTCCATAATATATGATTATTTAAGGGAGAAAAAATTGTGTAACTAGTATTTCCCTCAACCTCACACACACTAGCATAACGGTGCTTCACTTGCTAATCGGACTCCTTCTTTTTTTACTCGTCCGTGATTTTAATGTGAAGCAAGAAACAAAATCCATGATCCCTGAGGAAAAAATAATTCTCATTCTCTTGAATATTTTCTAAGTTACCTTAGAGTTACATAGTGATAATCCATTTTATATATTTTTTTATCAGATTCGAATGAGATTTTCACGAGGTCTTGAGAGAACTACTTAATATTTAAAGTTATATATAAACATTGATTCTGACATTTATGATAAAAACAAATATTTGTATACAAAAATATGGACGGGTCATCTGGTGTTAAGTGATCACCGCCGCCAACATTCTCTTGCAACACCAGAGGAATCATAGGAGCGTTGCCGGCCTTTAAGGAGGGTGTACGCGCCTTTTTTTGGAGGTACCCATGTCGTATCGTCCCGGAAACACCGCACAAGGAAGCTCATTCCACAGCTTTGTAGTACGTGGATGAAAGCTTTTTGAAAACCGCACTGTGGAGGAACGCCACACATCCAGATGGTGGGGATGATATCCTAACTTGTGGCGTGTCTTGTGAAGGTAGAATTAAACAGCTTTGCGGAACACTCCCCGTCATAAATGCGGTAGAAGACACATCCATGACGTCGCTACGCAACGACAAGGACTTCCTGCATACACCTTGAAGTAAGGAAACTAAAATTTTCTCTACTTAATTTAAAGTCCATGCACAAGTCAGTCACTAAAGTACATTAAAGACTAAAAGAAGTTTCTACTTCAAATGTCACGAGGGGCTGCTGAAAACCAGTGTTGTGTTGGTGTCTTCTGCACTGACACAATAATATACTGAGTCAGCTCCTTTTAGCAGGGAATCACGCTCACACTGTTATTTTTATTTATTTATTTTTAATTTTTTATAATATTTGTAAAGTTATTTAATTTAGTATTTTAGTATTTTAAGATTTTAATTCATATTGTAAATTATTGTTTTTTGTGTGAGTGTTTTTTATTGCTAATAAAGTGTGTTTCTATTCTATTCATTTATCATAACATGGGATCACGCCAATTTATTACAATAAATAAATAAATGTAGAGAGAGAGCAACCCATGACAATTCCAATAAGCTGAAAAATGAGTAAGAAAGTTAATTACCAGTTTAGTTGGATCTTACCATTTTATGTTTGGTTGCTTCTATTCGCTTACCTATCTCTTTAACTCTGCAATACTAACATTGGGAAGGTGGCCATTCTTCGCCTTTTCCACATTGCACTGATAAATGGATTCATTTCTTTAGATTATAATGAATATTTTTCGCATTTGAAACACTAGTCGGAGGCTCCTTTGCACAGGAAGCCGGCTAGATTATGGGTACCAGAACGGCGCCTATTTCTGCCTTGAAGCAGTAATGTGTAAGCATTACTGTGTTTCAGTCTGAAGTGCGAAGGAGCTTTTGAAATTACCGGGCAAATGAGACTTAACATCTTATGTCTCAAGGTGACGAACGCAATTGTAGAGCCGCTCAGAATTTTTGGGTTTTTCAAGAATCCTTAGCGGCACTGCATTGTAATCGGTATGGCGTATCAATTACCATGAGCATATTATAGTAACAGATCATATGGATTTGATTGTCTTTAATTATTTGCCATAAAACCCATCAATCCATATTTAAAAAAAAATCTTAAATAAGCTGATGAAATTTGTCAACTAGGTACAATAATCGAATCTATGAAAGCTTAAAATAGAAACAAGGTCTAATAAAATTAATTAATCCTTGAATAATCGCAATTTATGCCTGAGCATTCAGTAAATCTCTGGGTCCCTAAATCATAATTAATTGTGTTACGTCTTTGAAGGGCAAGATGATAAATTATAAGTATGATGGATTTCATTGAATTTGACAGATCATTTGTTACAACGTAGTGTACTTGTACAAAGAAATAATTTAGTTTGGAACGTGGATTGAAAAAGCTTTATTATAATGGTACTTATGAAATAACTTATGATATCTGTATACTGAAAAATATAGTGAACAAAAATTTCCCAATTGACTTTACATCTTCATATAATTAAATATAATATTACTAGCTGACTCGACAAATATTCTTTTTAACCGACTTCAAAAAGGAGGAGGTTCTCAATTCGGTTAAGTTCCTGTTTACTCACGTTGCAATATGGCAACGGCATGAGGCCACCGCGCGTAGTTACAAGACATTAATTTTTTTTTATGAGATTTATGATCAGATTTCCGTTGTTGTAGTTTGATGCCAGAATGTTTGCCTAAAAAGCGCTAGAATGTGACTTGAAGTATTGCCGTGCTCTATTAATGACGCCCAGGTATTTCTGAGTCAAAAAAGATAGGTTCTAGATAAGTAAATACCAACATATCATATACTAAAGCCTTCTTCGAAACACGCTGCATCTTGTAATAAAAGGCATTTATTTTCTCAGAATTGATTCCTTTAGAATTATTTTTGATGTCATTTCTAATAACTACTAAATACTACTACCGCTTCGGAAACAAATGGCGCTCTGAGAGAAGAAGCGGCGCAAGAAACTCTACCAGCATACTTTTTTTGCACTCTTTTCAATAAAAATATACAATATTGTACAGTCATTTCTATCGCTATAAAATAATCACAATCTAGTCCCAGGCTGTCCGATCATTTAGATATTCAGCAGTGAAGTAATAGGATTTACGATAGAGCCATTTTTTTTATAAAACATTTAAATTTATTTATAGATAATGCCTGAACAGTGGCTGGGACTATATTATAAAAGTGTATACATTTACCCTTAAAGCTATTATGTATCTTATGAGGCCTACTAGAATTAGTTACAAGCAATCACTTATTTCTAGTGTTATAATAATGAAAATCACTATTAAGAGCAAAAAGGTAATGTAACCGCTCTCCATTTACATATTGTTATAGATAAATAAAGTTACTTATGAATACCCGTGATAATTTTATTTTCTAAATAGCTTATTATATTATAGTATTTATATTATAGTTATTGTTAATATTTGGTTACCTTATTCTGGCTTTTTAAATCATAAAATGTTACTTCTTTTGTTTAATACCTATATACTGTAATCAGTTTTGGCCTTATTTTTCTACTTTATATTATAATTATCTTAATATATATAAATTACGTCACACGTTGTTTGTCCGCGATGGACTCCTAAACTAATGAATGGATTTTAATGGGGATTACTTCATGGAGTGCACCTTAGTCCAACTTGAGAGATAGGATTTCTATTTGGGATCCATAATTATTTTTATTTCCAATATTTGTTTTGTATGGACATATTTTCTTTGAGAGAATTTATTGAAGCACGATTTGACAGTTTTGCTGTGAAACAACTTCATAACAACAACAGGGATCATAATATTATGTTACGAAGTAATTATTTATTTATCTTTTGGGATAAATAATAAAAAAAAGTCTTATTTATGATGTACAGAACAACATCTGTCGGGTCAGCTAGTATTATATACAAATTGTGACGCTGTAGATTATATGAAAAGAAATAAATAAATAATGCCCGTTTCTTCACGTTAATCACGTATCGCACTTGGAAAAGCTTATAAATTTTTGAATAAAATGTACGGTTTTATGCCCCTGATATTGGATTCAAAAAATCATGATTTGCAAAGCATTGCAACAAAGGTTGGGTTTTTTACAAATACAAATTGGATTGATTGCAATGCGTTGAAATAAAATCACTACACATTTTAAAACAAAGTCCTCCGCCGCGTCTGTCTGTCTGTATACATCTACTCACCAAGTTTCAACAGTATAGTTCCTACTATAGTTTCGGAAAAAAGTGGCTGTGACATACGGACAGACAGACAGACATGACGAATCTATTAAGGTTACGTTTTTTGCCATTTGGCTACCCTAAGAACAGGAAATTGTAAGATTTTTTCTAAATGCAAACACTACAAGCACATAAGCTGAAGTAGTGAAACAAAACTGTACGTTGTTGTCCTCATGTTAAGAGGATAAAGCTTTTAACAATCTAAGCTTTGTGTACAAGGATAATTCATAAAAGATGTTATCTTGCGTGACATGGCATAATAGCTGTAATGGTTGCAACAAGGAATGCTCATGGTGGCGTGTAACTCCAACCGTTTAATGAGCGCGCTAAATGTACTAGTGATGTAACATGCATGTTGATTATTTATACATCTATCGATAAAAATATTGTGATAACACAAAATAATAAATTTATGTTTCATTTATAATATTCACAAGCTCAGCGTGAGCCTCAAAATATTAAAAAAAGAGAAAAACGAAAGCAATATATTATGTTCTCGTAGTATGGCAGACTCTAAATTACTCTTACCAAGATTTTCAAATATTTATGGTAAGAACAGGCTCAAGTATTTGTTTCGTAAACTTATAAATGAACTGCCCAAACTCGTAAAGCAGGAGCTGACAGTAAAAAACCTGAAATTTAAATTAAATCAATATTTTCTGTCAAAACTTAACCAATGTTTTAATTAATCTGTATATAAAGCAACAAAACTTGTAGTGTTAATATTGAGGGTATTTGTAAATTATTTAGTTTGTAATGTTGTTCATAAAATTTCTTAGCACCTAAATGTTTGTGCTATTGTTTTGTTTTTTTTTCTGAATAATTAATATTTGTATGTAGTTTTAAGTTGTTTCATTTTTCTTTTAAAATTAATTAAGTATTAAACTTTAAATAATATTATATGTACTCCGACGACCTTATTGTACACGGTAAAACTCGAATGAGTTTATGTATGTATAATAATTTTGTTATCTATAATATGTAATTTGTTAATAAGAAATAAAAAAAAAATAAGCTGTTGGTGTAATGTGGAATTTAAATTTCTATAATTGAAATATTTCTTAGTGAATAAGTATAAATAAGTCTTTATAAGTAGAAACTATTAATGACAAATTCAATTCAAATATTTTTATTCAAAATAGGATGTGACATCTCTTATTGAAAGTCAAAAACTACCACCCATTCCAAAAAGAATGCCTCAGACATGAGAAGAGCCGGCGCAACAAACTCAGCTGGCTGTTTTTTTCATAAACAAATAGGTTTACAAAGTAATATCGTGCAATTAATTTTATTATTTAAAAGCCTGAAGGCGGTCGCTCCATTCCCAACCTGTGGTATCATTGAGAAAGACATTTATGTTATAGTTATCTTTATCACACAAACATTTATTAAAAACTATTTTGAATATCGTATCCTTTTGTTTTGAACATTTTATGGGATCTTGTTGTAAAAGCATCTACATCCCCCAACAAAGGACTTGCAAATAATTAATATAAAATTGAATACTATTAATAAAAAAATAAAAAACATTTTTTTACTTTATATTACCTTTTTATAATAGATTGGACCAGAGCTGATTCTAGTAGTCTCAATAATTTATTGATTACCTGTAATACAGTTTAAATAATGGAGTAAAAACAAACAAATATTACTATGATTTTATCCATTGTAACTTCTTCTTAAATTATTTTATTATCAATAAAAACGCGTCGCATCCTTAGCCACAAAGTACAGAATTGCTTAATAAATGTCGTGCACCGTATTCGAGCCCAATTGGAAGATGGTGTCATCATTACGTTTATCGATTAATGTAGGACATTAGCGCTAATGTTCCATCCCTCTGTTATATATTATCGATATTAGACTATTACATCACTTTTCAATTTATATTGATAGACCACGGATATGGGAGATGGTATACGAGTATATATTATATTTATCATAATTACAACTAGAACCTATGTATGTGTATACAAGTCATGAAAAAAATATATTTAAAATTAAAATCTTGTTTTTTAAAGAGACATTTATGGACGAAAGTGTAAATGTAGGCCTAGTAGAAGCCCACACATACGTAGATCCATCGATGATTTGTTATGGCAAAGGCTTATACAAGCTGTTACAAAATACCCCGTAAAAATATAATTAATTATCAAAGCCCAAAATTTTGTCAACCCTAGTAACCTGTCATATCAGGGCACCCGATTATGAAACAGAGAGGCCTACGTACCTATTTTAGCTAATAATTGTCTAATTTAATAGTTTTTATATTTTTCATTCATACATATTTGCTAGTTACTTTGAGATTACTTTGAGGACCAAAGAAACATGGTGTTTGTTAACACAACAATAGTGAAACAATTTTTCATATCGGTTCAATAGTTTCGGAGCCTATTCAATGCAAATAAAGAAACAATCGAATCTTTCCTCTATATAATATTAATATAGATAACTTTTATGGTGAAATAGCTCAATATCCCAATATTTTTTTTACTAATTCAATCCAATTCCAACTGCACGTGTGGGGTAAGACTTATTGATAGAATTCCGAATGCAGTAATACGAGCGCGCTGTGGTTTGAAAGAGGATGTTGTGACAAGGACTGAAAAAGGAATGCTGAAATGGTTTGGACACGTGGAGCGAATGAGTGAAGATATAATGACGCATCAAATATATAAGGCAAGTGTGTGTGGGCAAGTCGGTCGCGGGAAAACTCGTAGAACATTCGCCGACCGAATTGGGGTCGTTTTTAGAAAAGGAAAGTTCCGGAGCACCCGCAACCGGCGAGCATGTATGAAAAGAGTAATGAATGTAGAGGAAGCGCGTGAGGTTTGTAAGGATAGGAGCAAGTGGCATTCTATTGTCTCTGCCTACCCCGACGGGAACAAGGCGTGAGTGTATGATGATGACTAATTAAATCCAACTGAACATACCTAATGTATGTTTGCGTGAAACATAAATTAATTCATAGTGCATACAGTATCCTTGATACAAAATTTATATGAGCATAAAAATAATTGAGCATGTTCTTACAATTTAATTAATTAATCTAATTCTATTAACTATTATTGTTATTTTTGGAGTCGGTGTCAGCCAATGTAGGTTAATATTTAAATAAAAAAAGAGTTATCAAAATTGATTCAACCAGTCTAAAGTCTTGAGGTAACAAACATAAAAAAAGAACATACCGACGAATTGAGAACCTCCTCCTTTTTGAAGTCGGTTAAATATTGTGTATATTACAAATATTTCAATGAAGCTGCAGGCATTTTTAATTTAACGCTTTTAATCTTGAATATGAGCTCAATAACGAATGTTATTGCTTGAAAAAGTAATCAAAACCTATTTAATTTGATTCCAGACTCCTTAAACTGCAATATACAATTCACACAAATTGGATGTATCGATGTATTTTATCGATACATTTTTTTTTATATAATCCCTTATGAAATACTCATAGAAAATCTTTATTTATTTACGGTGTGTGTGGACGATGCAGCTATTGTACTCAATAACTTTTGTTTTCTATTAATTTACATTTACTTTTTTTGACTTACTTGTGTAAGGCAGAATTATATTTTCTTTGTTGCTTTAATATAAAAATTGTTGCACACGATGCCGGCTAGATAATGGGGACCCCAACGGCGCCTATTTCTGTCGTGAAGCAGTAATGTGTAAACATTACTGTGTTTCGGTCTGAAGGGCGCCGTAGCTAGTGAAATTACTGAGCAAGAGAGACTTAACATTAATGTCTCAAGTTGACGAGCGTAATTTTAGTGTCACTCAGATTTTTGGGTTTTTCATGAACGCTGAGCTGCACTGCATTGTAATGGGCAGGGCGTATAAATTATCATCAGCTGAACGTCCTGCTCGGCTCGTCCCTTATTTTCATAAAAAGTTATTTTACAACCAGTAGAAGCACATAAAACTTACTATCGAAAGACTTATCTTCGACAATGTTTTGTTAGAAATCCACTTAAACTTTGGATATATTGAAATGGGGCAAGTTTCGGTCGTATGGACTAGACAAGACAAAAGTTTTGTTGTTTAAATTGAACGAGAATAATATGTTCTGAACCTATTTACGGTTTGATTACGAAGTAGCGAATACATTTTCATTTTGTGTCGAGGATTCTGTTTAATTTCATTTGAGAGCTTTTCACTTGAAAAGTAATCTCTTATCTTTTAACGCAAAACTTTTGGAGTGTCTCCAGTATTTTTTATTATCTAATACTTTTTCTCTTAATTGTAACATGTTAAAAACTCCTATTTTTTCAAATTTGAAACGCGTTTATTACGTTAGAAACATCGACCAATTCCCGCCGTTGCACATTTTTTTGGGTGATAGTTTTTAACAGTCAGTAAGTGATGACACATCCTATTTTGAATAAAAATATTTGAATTTGAAATTTGAATATAAACTAAATGATAAAGTAAGATCACCACCTGTACGGTCAGTACTGTCAGCAGTATTTCGTCCTCAAACAAATCAATATTTTGTGACCATTGCCGGCTTGTATATGTGCATCAGGAATTTTTGCTTTTTCTTTGATTAATCCGCTTTTCTACCAACCAAATGCCACCAAATGCTGGAATGATTTACCACCACCACTCCGCAGCTTTAAGACTGTTGCAAGTTTCCGGAAACATGTTTAAAAACTGATGGATAATTAATAATTATTGAGTATCGGTATGCAGCAGCTGTACAAATATAAATCGCCGGAATACGTTGGATGAGAGCAGCGCAGGACCGATTGTCGTGGATTTCCGATGATAAAACCACTTTGTAACTTATTTCTTTTTCTGAGTTTCAGTAATATAATATTTTCCTTCTATTGCTCATTGTGTAGATCGCGTTTTTTTATTAACGTTTTAATTGATTTATTGTACTGGAGCGATTAAAAATAAAACAAGATTTCGAATTTATTTATTAATACGGCTTAACTCACGTTTTACCGACTAGTTTCGGACCATCAGTGTGTTGGCGATAACGTACCGTCTGCTACTGCGGACTTGTGCTCGTAGTGCGCGGCTGGACAGGAAGGGGGGCGCGGGGGGCACCGGTGGCGATTACGAGCACGGTATCACTGACACTGTGTCACAATTGGTGTCCACGGGTGCACTAAATTTACTCACAATGGCCACTATGCGATCATCGGCACTATGGGTATTATTGCGAGATGCGTTTTGTAACATTGGATTCCAAATAGGAGGCAGAGTCCAACCCTTGTCTCTATTAAACTTAGGTCGACGGTCAATTTCTATGGCTTCTAGCAGCTTGAGAGACACAAAGTTTTTATTCT
>CATIXQ010000021.1:3085495-3097906 GCA_949711755.1 Leptidea juvernica | reverse complement strand
TGCTCGGTGAGTCTGGTTTTATATGTTGCGTTCCGTTACACCAATGTAGCTTTTGCCGCACTCGCATGGAATTTCGTAGACGCCAGGGCTCTCCAGAGGGCCCCGATCCTTAGGAGATCGTAGAAGACTTCTAATCTGCGTCAGGGGGCGGAAAATTGTCCTAATTGTCATAATCTACGGCGTAACAGGTGTCCAATTTGATCCGTTACCCTTCCCATGTATGGTAGATATGCCGGGACCCGCTCCAAATGCTAAGGCTGCTGTTTGATGGCAGTGTTTGCCAGTCGATAACACTGTCGCCAGTTGTAGCCATTGCCTTCAAACACGTGCTGTACGTGTGTCAATTCTGACTCAATAAATTGCAATCGCACAAACGAAAGGAGAGATTAATGAGAGTGCGTGGTACACTCACCTTGATGAAGGACCTCCGAATGGTCCGAAACTAGTCGGTACCGACACGAATACAACGTGAGTAAAGCCGTATTAATAAATAAGTAAATAATGTCTCACGAAAGTCTTAATAATTTAACATTTCTAATATTATGTACACGACTATCAATATATCCATGAAATACGGCCGTAGTCACCCATCGGATCACGTCCCGTTTCTATGGGGCTAATTAGCCCCAACGTCGCCTGTTCACAGTTTGCGTACAAAGGCATCCATAATGAAGGGTGACACTAAGAAATCAACACACAATGTTTACTCTGTATATCTGAGTTATTAACGATGCAACGCTCAAAGACATGATATTAGCTTCGTTACACCTAGCTGGTTGTGATCAAATTTACTACCTTGTTTAATTAATGAATTTTGTAATAGGTATTTTTATAGCGGTCTATTTTCACATATGAGAGCATGGTAAAAAATTTAATGCTTTTAAAAATTTGATTTTGAAAGAAGCTCCTTTACACAGGATGCCGGCTAGATTATGGGTACAACCACAGCGCCTATTTCTGCCGTGAAGCAGTAATGTGTAAACATTATTGTGTTACGGTCTGAAGGGCGCTGTAGCTAGTGAAATAATGTCTCAAGGTGACGAACGCAGTTGTAGCGCCGCTCAGAATATTTGGGTTTTTCAAGAATCCTGAGCGCCACTGCATTGTAATGGGCAGGGCGCATCAATTACCATCAGCTGAACGATTTCTCGTCTTGTTCCTTATTTTCATAAAAAAAAACTTGCAAATGTTCATATGACGCGTCTTATAAATCTATATACATATATTTATTGACTGATCATAACTGACCGCTTCATCGACGCAGAAAAAAAGAAAATAAATTAGAAAACTGAACACTAAGAATCGTTAATTGGATATTTTATCTATAATGATCAACCTTCGGAAATCGGCAATTGCCGCATTGCACTAGATTTTTCAGATACACCAAAATCGGAAGTGCCGTATGGCACACTACGCTTTGACCAAGTTGTGACCTTCATTTGGTGCATAAGATGGTTTATTATGCATGGTTTTATAGCTTGTTTCAATAGCTTTCTTATAAATTCACTCAAATGTTCATAATTGTAAGCAATCTATTAATAAACGTAAAGTAAAGTACGCTTTGACAGGGCGTTGCGTGCGCGCCAACAGCGTGTCTATCTATAGCATACCGCGGCGCGGGGGCACTAGCCAATTTCGAAAGATATGGGTTGCTGTATAGAATTTCACCATTTTCAAAGTTTGTGCGAAATTTTCCTATGAATACCCACAAATATAATTATTAGCATTATGATAATCCCTCAATGTGCAGCGAGGATTTATAATTATGCGTATCTCGTAATCATAGGTTTACATTAACATTAACACCATCTTCATCATTTTCGTTACTTCAACTAAAACGAACTCTTTTGGTAGATGTCATACTACTCTTGTATTTGATCTTCGCTGAGCACTACTAAATAATAAAGTGATATTTAAAAAGTAATTCTTAATCGGTAAATAATCGCAACTACACAAACCGTATTCATCATTATGTACATTTTAGGAAAAACAAACACAGATATGTTTGATAAAAAAAAAGAAATGCAGGTAGGGCAAAATTAATGTGCGATTTATTGTTAACGAGTACACTTGGGAACGAAAAAGTTTCCAAGAAAGTTCTGTGGCTTTTCAATATTTTGTCAGTATTTGTACAATATTTATATGTATGTATACATAAAGATATTTCCTTAGTCGATGCTTGAAGATAAGAAATTGTAGTAAAAGGCATTTATTTTCTCAAAATGTATTCCTTTACAATTCTATTTGTTTTCATTTCTAATTTACTAGATACTACTACCGCTTTGGAAAGAAATGGCGCTCTAAGAGAGAAGAAGAGGCGCAAGAAACTCTTCAAGCATTCTTTTTTTGCGCGTTTTTTAATGACATATACAATATTGTACTGTCATTGCTATTGCTTTAAAATAATCATAATCTAGTCTCAGGCTGTCGGATCACTTAGATATTCAGCTGTGGAGAAGTAGGATTTACGACAGAGCCATTTTTTTAAAAACATTTAAATTTATGTAAAGATAATGCCTGAACAGTGGCTAGGACTTTATTATAAAAGTGTATACATTTACCCATAAAGCTATTATGTATCTTATGAAGCCTACTAGAACTGGTTACAAGCAATCCCTTGTTTCTAGTGTTATAATTATAATGAAAATCACTATTAAGTGTAAATGTAAAAAAAAAAGCTTATGATCATAATATTTTATAATATGTTTCTGAAAATCAGAAAATCTAGAAATTCGGCTGCAAATTTCTAAGTTTCATAGAAGATAAATACAAAGTCAAAGGTAATTAATACGAGTAAGTCAAACAAGACGGGCATTCGTACTTCTTAATAAGACACTTCAACTTGAATGGAATTACTTGGACCCAACCTGACCCAAGTGAAAGACCCTTTTACTTTAGCATATGCCCACAATGAAAGCAACGTAAGGCCGAAGGACACTCAATCCCAGACAAGTTTCTCACACGATTTTCCGATCAATTTGGGAGTCAAAGGAGGTAGATATGAATTTCGTTTACTTTAAGGTATACGAACATAAAGAGGGTTCTGTATCTTCAATATATTATTTTTTTGTAATGACAAGTAGTGTCCTACAAAATTTTTGACACGAGAGTGGGTCAGGGAATAATGAATCCGTTTAAAAGAATGAGTCTTTATTTGCGTTCACTTTGAAAACTTGCACATCGCCGGTCTGCCGTTGTTCCTCTTGTCGATGGCGGTGATAACAGATAACACAGCACCGAATACTTATAGTCTTCTATCTTCTTCTTCTTCTTTCTCCTTAATCACCTTCACTTTTTACTACGTCTTCTTCTCTTCCTTCTTTTCCCTTTTCATTTTTGAGTCAGAACTAGAACTGCTGTAGGCCACGCTTAGTACGGCTTACATATCCCCGGATCTGTTCTATTGTCATAATGATACTCCCATTACATCCTTAAATTGTGCTAGAAATTTCTTTTAACTACTTTTAATCCTGCTTACACATTTTCCATCTTTTTTTCTCTATTTGATTTGATCCTGAACTTACTAGAAATTTCCATTAACCTTACATACACTGGTAGGTGTATCGAACCACCCGGGCTACAGCGTCTGAAGTAAACATTTGTCCGCTGAGGTACGAGTAATGCTGACACAGATGTCGAAATTATCAATTCCTTGAAGTTTGACAACTCTCGTCATGTACGTCAAAGCGTTGCTACGCGACAGTATTGGGGTATTTTTTCATTTAATTTAGAACAAAACAATAATTACTTAACCCTTAATCAAATATTGGGAAATTATTTCCCATTTGACGCTACCGTAACATTTCTCTTTTATTTCTTTATTGGTAACTCTAATCAGTACCAACCTCAGAAACAAAATAATCCTACAGGATTTTAAATCATATATTTTTTGTGTTTATGGAAAAATTTATAGTTTATCATTTTAATTAAAATAAAATAAAAAATATGAATGTAAAGATCTGTATTTCAGGTATCTCAATCAATAATAATAATAATAATAAAGCCTTTATTAATGATTT
Organism: Leptidea juvernica; assembly: GCA_949711755.1. NCBI lineage: Eukaryota > Metazoa > Arthropoda > Insecta > Lepidoptera > Pieridae > Leptidea > Leptidea juvernica. Next base: position 3,093,887 of record CATIXQ010000021.1, on the reverse strand, counting down.
TCCAATTGATTTTCTACATTTTAGTGTTAGTATGTTAGTACGGTTAGTTGACGAACATGATTATTTTATTTACTTTTATGTTAGTAAGTTATAATGTATGCACTATGTTAGTTTTCTTCAAATGGATCCCAGTTGGGTAAAGGCCTCCTCCATTCCTTTCTATTTTTTCCTTTTTCGAGCACGTTAGTTTCGCCAATCTCTCTAATCTCATCGGTCCACCTTTTATGTGGTCTGCCCACATTTCTCTTTCCTGCAGTTCCCTTCCATGTTGTGGTCTGAATGGTCCATCTAGCGTCTGTTAGTCTGGAAATGTGTCCGGCCTATTGCCACTTTAATTTTAATGCTTGACTTAAGGCATCAGTCAGTTTTGTTTTCTTTCTTATCTTCTGGCTTTGTATCTTATTAATTTTCCTTAATTTAAGCATGCTTCCTTCCATTCCGCGCTGACATGTCCCAATTAAGTGTTGTATTTGTTGTATTGCTCAATCAATAATCAAGTGTATTTTGTCACTCTGTAAATATTTGTATATCGAGAATTACTTGGCTGTATTCTCGTACAGAATTACTTGGCTATTGATGTAAGCCGTGTAATAGTTACACCTTTTATTTGTAAAATCTATATGAGTTGATGTCGACTCAGTTGGATACCTACGTTATTTTTAGGATTCCGTAGCCAAATGGCAAAAAACGGAACCCTTATAGATTCGTCATATCTGTCTATCTGTCCGTCCGTATGTCAGAGCCAGCTTTTATCCAAAACTATAAGACCTAAACTGTTGACACTTGTTAAGTAGATGTATACTGTAAACCCAATGTATGGGTAGATCTTCAAAAATGATATTGAGGTTTCTAAAGTATTTTTTTAAAGTAGTAAAATGTGTCTCCCCCCCCCCCCTAACTTCTTAACTAAGAGAATGATAAAACTAATAAAAATACATTTCCATGCAAACTTTCATCGAACATTGGTTTAAACAAGATACTAAACTAACTTAACTAAACGAACTACAAAACTACAAGAACATTTATTTATATTATTTTACTTGCTGCTTCGAAACCCTTCATGGGCGACTCGCACTTGGCCGCTTTTTTTATAATCATATATTGTTTTAATGGTTCATTATATTTTAACTGCTTCTTGCTATACCCTACAAACATTTTAGCTGTGTCATTTGCTTAAGCTGCAATCATATTACTGTCTAACTCTTATTAACTATCACAGTATATAAAATAAGACTTAATATGCCCCCCTATGTCCCACCCTTAGTTCTTTCAGTTCTGGCATTACATTTTCTGACCCGAAACGAAAATGTGTGAGTACTACAAAATGATTCTGCAAAATGTTTAGGAACTTTATTTCTTAGGTCGTACAAAAGCTATCCGTGCCAAACTTTATCAAAAGCTTGCACGATATCTGACAATAATGCTATACAAACATTATTTTCTTCAAGCACACTTATTATATTGAATTGATCAATGGTTGCATAGTATTTTTTCCTAATAGTCGTAAAAAATATTTGTATCATATGATCGTATTCGCTTGTGGAACAGTTATCAAAAAGATTCAATATATATATTTAATAGGTACCTAATAAAGAAAGTAAGTCGTTACCAAGCAAGAAAAACCAAAACAAAAAGATGGCTTTTCATGTTTTGGCAAGATAAAAGCCTCAGCCATTTTTCATGTAATATCAAGATATTGTCTCAAATTAGCATACTTCTCATGCAATGAAATAAAATGAACTTAGAGAACTCGTAGAGGACCGGAGGCCATCTAGATGTTAGTGTCTGTGCTAAAGAACGTGTGCCCCTGAGTTCACACCTGTGCTAACGCGTTTATTCTGGCACTCATATTGAAAAGGCGTAGTTCTTGACTGATGGAAGTCAGCCTTTGTCCTTTCGATCCAAAAAAAAGCAGACAAGTCGGATCCAGCAAACTGCCTTAAGCTATTACCTTCCTGCTCTCCAAAGCCATGGAGAGCATAGTTAGCCGCCAGCTCTTGGTATACCTAGAGGGTCACCAGTTGGTCAACGACCGACAGTGCGACTTTTGCCATGATCGGTGGGCAGGCGATCTTTTGGTATACCTAACACACTACACATAGATGGGCGGCTGCTAACGTAAGCAAGGGGGAAGGCCTGGCAGTCAGCCTGGATATAGGAAAGGCTTCGAAGAAACTGGGCGATATAAATAGAGCACGGCAATACTTCAAGCCAGCCCACATATGGAGTATTGCTGTCTCTGGTCTGGCGCACCCCAGTATAAGCTCTATCCATTTGACCGCAACGGAGAGCAGATCGAATTGTCGAGGACCCAGTGCTCTGTGAACGGCTGGATCACTTGGCGTTGCGTAGAAACTTCACAAATCAGAATATCATCCCCAATATGTGTGGCAGTCCTCCAAAGTGCGATTTTCAAGGAACTTTCTTCCACGTACTACAAAGCTGTGGAATGAGCTTCCTTGTGCAGTGTTTCCGGGACGATACGACATGGGTACCTTCAAAAAAAACGCGTACACCTTTCTGGCAACTCGCCTGTGATTCCTCTGGCGTTGCAAGAGAATGTGGGCGGCGGTAATCATTTAACACCAAGTGACACGGCTCGTTTGTCCACCTAAAATTCATCAAAAAAATACATTTCATGATGATGCAATGTCATGGCAGCAGCTGTAACATTGGCAACTGGCAACCACTATAAATGGTGTATTAGTTCCTGAAAGAATTTCAATTAAAACTATCCAGAAAAATCTTCTAACAGTTGTATGCTGATGAGAAGATGTAATAGCAGTCGAAAGTTCTATGTTCATCAACACCGCAGGAACATGGCAGTAAGTTCAAGTGTCAGATTGTTAGTGTTGCTAATTACTTGTAGTGTAATCAATCGCTTTCAAGAGACTTGAGCTGTGAATCGTATAATGTAGTTAATTACACACATGGTACGTTCTAGAAGGAAACAGATTGGAAATGTTTACTATCTCTAAATAGATATATTTTTTCTTTATATAATATGTCTCAAGGTGACGAGCGCAATAGTAGTGCCGTTTAGATTTTGGGTTTTTCAAGAATCCTGAGTGGCGCTGCATTGTAATGGGCAGGGTGTATCAATTACCATCAGTTGAACAATCTGCTCGTCTCGTCCGATCAGATCAGATGTTGTAAAGTGAACAAAATTAAGAATTTCCAATAATACTTTTATTTCTACATTTTTTATTTTACTCACTTTACCTTATTATTGGCGTTATTGATAAGCCCTGCCGATTATAATGTAGTACCGCTCAAGATTATTGAAAAACCCAAAAATTCTGAGCGGCACTACTATTGCGCGCGTTACTTACAGACAGAAAAAGCCTCCCACTGTGGTGCAAGGGAGCCTCCCACTGGTATTTTTGTAAGTAATATTTAGTGTTTGTATTGATTATAAAAATACCAAATTCTAAACGGATAAAGTCGCAGGCACCCACGCGTTGTTTTAAATTCTGCATAAAGACAGAAAAATACATTCGTCGGATAATAAGTAAACCGAAACTAGGACATTCACTGTTGATTTCTAGAAACTGTCTAGCGACCGAGAAACTTTGAGAATAAATAACCATCTTATAAAACGAATTGCTAACAAGATAAGTTGTGTTGTGTTGCAAAGTCTGAGATACCAGATTTTATTTTACTACACAATTGGGAACACTAAACTAACCAGAACTATTATAATGAAAGATCTGGGTGTCACATTTGACCAACAGCTCACCTTTAAAGATCATATAACAACCATTGCAAAGGAATCTTTTCAACGGTTGGGATTTGTCTTGAGAAATGCAATGCAATTTTAAAACAGAATGTGTCTTCCGCCTTCTATACAATGCGCTAGTTCGCAGTAAATTAGAGGCAAGCTCATGTGTTTGGAACCCCCATTATTCTACCTATGACAGGCTACTTGAAAAGTTCCAAAAAACTTTTCTCAGGTTTGTGTACAAATAAATAAATAAAGATTGGGACATGCTTAATTAATAAATAATAATAAAATTGATACATACTAACAAACTTATTTTTCTGTGCTGTATCAGAAGATGAACAGGATGTTCAGCTAATGGTAATTGATACAGTGCCACTCAGGAATCTTGAAAACCCCAAAAATTCTGAGCGGCACTATAATTGCGCTCGTCTCCTTGAGACATAAAATGTTAAGTCTCATTTGCTCAGTAACTTCACTAGCTACGGCGCCCTTCAGACCGAAACACAGTAATGTTTACACATTACTGTTTCACGGCAGAAATCGCCTATTTCTGTTGTGGTACCCATAATCTAGCCGGCATCCTATACAAAGGAGCCCCCACAGGTTTTGCCCAAAATGAAGAAATACTCTATATGTAACAAAGTCGCCTAAAATAATATATAACAGAGTTAGACAAAATTTTAAGATTCAGCTTATATATATTTACATTATTTCAAATTATCATTGTTAAACTAAGCTGAATTTCCCTTCAATCGTCCAATTATTTTGTATTCATTGGATGGGGCTATTACAAATGCACCCTCTTGTAAGCTTTTACAAAATTATCCCTATTCTCGGGTAAACGTAGTTGGTATTTTGCAACGTTTGGATGACCGCAATCAGGGTAAGTGCATACAATCGTCATAGATTGCAAATTTAATGTCCGCCATTTTTATTTCGCTTTTGTTTGATCGCGTGTCGATGTGAAGTAATTTAGGTGTGCACATTTTCTATTTATGTTTTTGTTTGAATGAAAAATAGCAAAAAAATGTCAAGAGGCAAACAAACGAGTCACCTTATTTTAAGTGATCACCGCCGCCTACATTCTCTTGCAACACCAGAGGATTTACAGGAGCGTTGCCGACCTTTAGAAAAGTGTACGTGCTCTTTTGAAGGTAGTCATGTCGTATCGTTCTGGAAACACCTCACAAGGAAACCCTTTTCACAGCTTGGTTGTACAAGGTAAGAAGTTCCTTGAAAACCGCACTGTGGAGGAACGCCATACATCCAGATGGTGAATGATATCCTAATTTGTGGTGTTGTGCGAAGGTGGAATAGGGGGACAGGAACTCTTTGGAACACTTTCCGAGATAAATGCGGTCGAAGACACACTACGAAGCGACCCCGAGTGATCTAGCCGATCATAGAGCACTGGATCTCCGACAATTCAAGCTGCTCCGTTGCATGCGGTCAAATGGTTCGAGCTGCTAGTGGGTGTTTTTTTAATTGGACTTGATTTGTTTTTCTCAATTTCGCGACCTTCTCAAGAGAGAACTCGATAGAAGAAACAAGTTTCTTCCTTTACTGGTCTACGATTGCCCGAGAGAACACCAATAACTATAATAAGAATCAATTATTTTTAAAATTTATTTCATAAGAATTATTTTTGACGTTAAGGCGGTCGTTTTATGGCCAAAAGATTTACCAAAATAGGAAGGAGCATATGTTTTGTTTTGAAATTTTACGTGTGTAGATCTTAAGTTTCGGAAAAGGTCCACTTATAAACGTAAGACTTCTTTATACATAGGTACTTAAGACATTTAAAATAGATAATTTATGGTTGATTTCATTTGAGTTGGGAGGCAAAAATAATCTTGCCAGACAATGCAAAAGACGGGAGGACGAAATAAAAACGGTATCTGATAGTAAATAGCTTAGAAGAGAACCAATTGATATTTTTAATATAGAAAAGATTCAGAAGAAATTTAACTCGTTTTCTCTCCATTAGATTTAGAGTAGAATACCCTCAGCGCTGTCAGAAATTTCATTTAATACCACTCCAGCTTAGAAGAGACTCAACTGATATTAGGTTTCTTTTAAAAATAGCCCAAAGTGTGGTGGATTGTCTTGAACTCCTCAGAATGATTGCGTTACGAAATCCAAATCGAACATTAAGGAAGAATGATTTACTTTACGAAGCTACCAGTAATTCACCAAACTGTTCAATATGTATAATTGTGATAGCCGATTTGATATTTTTAGTATAAAAAGCATAAAAAGTGCGTTCGCAAAAGATTTTACGAAATCCTTAGACTAGTTTAGTGTAATTATCTTTATATCTGTGTATGTATAAGTGTTTATATTCTAACCCCCTTATTCATAATGGTCCGCTAACTTTAAACAGCCGCTTAGGAGTGTTTTTTCTCATTCTGACTCAGGTCAATAGAAGAAGACAGAGTGAGAATTAGCATTGCTTTAAGTTAGAAGACTATTATGAATAAGGGGGTGAATCTATAATTATAGTTAGTTAGACTAAGCAAATTTCTTTCTGAATATGGAGGCTTGTAATTGGCATTTAGAATTATGTAAATACAGTTTACTTGACTGATTTGTAAATGTTGCTATAAGCTCTCCGAATAAAAAAAAATTAACTGTAATTTTGACATAGACTGTATTATAGGTAACGTACATAGAATGAGTGAATTTATAATTAGTATTATTACTATCACAACTGCGGTGCGTTCATAAACTATCAGTCTTAGCTAAATATTATTCCAGTCCTAAAATAATTTCAGCCAGTAATGAAGTTACATCGGATACTATATTGTAGCTTTAATATACCAAAATTATGTATCGATGCTTTATGTTATTATAAATGAGGATAAATAAATATTCTCTTCAATATTTTGGAGAAGGTGCCAAGTTAAGCATGAAAGATATGACAATTAATACGTCATATAGTATATATACCTAATATTCTGACCTCTACTATATACAGCTGTACTGGCGGCTATCAAAGTAGTTTTGTGCCTGTTTGATATTCGCCATTTTGGCGCTGTTGGCCATGTAGCGAGAGTCTGCGGTACTAGGTACTAAAACTAGTGATGACAACCTCAGTAAACATCGATAGATGGTGGGAAACAATTTACAAAAAAAAAATGTGTACTTTATAACGTTGATTCTTGAAGTATAAATAACACGGAAAACGAAAAAACATTAATTCAAAATGCAAAAGTATACTTTAATAATACTTCAGAGTATCGAACGTTCCTTCGCAGCCATTTGTATTATACATCAAAATTAGTTCTCTGGACGCTCGCGAGTGGCGCTCCAAATAGGCACAAAAAATTTGCTGTCGAACATATGGAACAGCCTGTCCAGTGGTATTTATGCAGGTCAGTGACCTAACATAATTAATGTCAATGCTAATAATTATCAGTCTCAGTGAGTGTTTACCACAAATTCCAAATAGTTTTTTTCTTAATGCAAGTAGTATCAATCTAAAAAGTACTTCGAATGAAAAAAGAGTAAGAACCACCAAACCCAAACACGACAGGCTTAGATAAAATTAAAAACTGTATATTTCTATAGAATTTACGAAAATCATTCGATAAATCTTTTATCAGACGTATCGGCAACAATATTAATTCAACACGCGTAGGTGATGAAAAAGAATCTATAAGCGCATGTGCGTGCGTAGGAAAATCATATTATTATATTAAAAATGAAAAGTAGTTATAGAGAAACAATAGACGGACATTCGCGAGCTTCCGACGAGAGATGATCTGCTGGGGGCCCCCGCTAATCCTCTAGGAACTTCCTGGCGTAGGTGCTAAAGTGTATGTCCGCTCAGCGAATGAATGAAATACACAGAGTACTTTGATGTAATGCAAATATACCCGCTGATGAATTATTAATGAACATGCGTGCGAGTATGACCGGTGACCAGTGGGAGGCTCCTTTGCACAGCCGAATTTGCATGCCGCGGCCGGCTAGATTATGGGTGCCACAAGGAGCAGTAATGTGTAAGCATTACTGTGTTTCGGTCTGAAGGGTGCCATAGATAGTGAAATTACTGGACAAATGAGACTTAACATCTTATGTCTCAAGGTGACGAGCGCAGTTGTAGTGCCGCTGAATTTTGGGGTTTTTCAAGAATCCTGAGTGGCACGGCATTGTAATGGGCAGGGCGTATCAATTACTATTAGCTGAATGTCCTGCTCGTTTCATCCCTTATTTTCATAAAAAAAATATTGATTAAGGTTAACTGGCGCGAGAGTCACAATTGGCCTATAGGTATCTCTCTATTACCTACAGGAATCTAACTGCACTATAGTTTGCCAAATCAAAAAATTGCAACAAATAGAATAGACAATTGCGGCGCCAATAAAGAAGAGAAGAAATATACTGAAAATATGGTACATCCATATAATATGTTCTAATAACTAACACTACTCGCTACCAATATCAATCACCTGTTAGGTAGATTTCCAATTAAAAAAATGGCAAAACGAGGAACTCATTTCTTTTAACACTGAAAACAGAAATTAGAATACCATTATAGTTTAATAAGTTACATTCTCAGCAAACTGGATATATTATTTTTGATATTACCTCTGCTTCGTAAACAAAATACGACACTGAGAAAGTAGAAAGAGCAAACTAGGGAAAGAACAAGATTGTTGGTTT
>CATIXQ010000021.1:3055980-3085485 GCA_949711755.1 Leptidea juvernica | reverse complement strand
GATCTACTAAAAATTTGCCGACTTCCCAAAATCTTATATATAAAATTGTCGTGTTAAAATGTTAGTTACCTTACTCCTCCGAAACGGATTTACTGATTTTCACCTAATTTTATATGCATATTCAGTAGGTCTGAGAACCGGCTACTATCTATTTTTCATCCCCCTGATTTTTTTTTTGGACGTAATTTTTATTTTATTCTATTTTTATGATACAACTTTCAACATTCTTTATTCGATATAATCACAAATAAGATGCTTCGGACTCAACTATGGTAAGTATCAGGAGAAAACTCGTCGATTCCAACTCGGATGGGCAGCGTTCGGGAAGATCCGTAAAACTTCTCGTCCTAAATACCACAGTCTCTATGGCCTTATGAGAAAGCTCATGGTCAATCAGAGGACAATGGAGAGGGCTAGCCCCTGCGAGATCGAATCAAAAATGAGGAGATCCGTAGTAGAACCAAAGTTACCGACATAGTCCAAATAATTGTGAAACTGAAGTGGCAGTGGGCAGGGCACGTGGTTCGACGGACAGATGGCCTTTGGGGCAGTAAAGTCCTCGAATGGCGACCACGTACTGGAAGACGCAGTGTTGGTAGGCCCCTCAAAAGATGGACAGACGATCTGGTCAAGATCGCCAGAATTCGTTAGATGAGGGCATCGCAGGACACATCATCGTGGAAATCTTTTGGGGAGACCTTTGTCTTCCGACTAATGATGAATGAGTGAATGATGAATGGTGTGTATATTATTGTGTTATGCCGAATAGGACCCTTCATCAAGCATTTGTTGCAGTTTAACTGCAATACTGGTTTTGAGAAGACCCCGAACCACTGAACTCAGCCTGAATGACTATTATTACTATCTTTTAAGATAAACTATCACTATAAGTAAAAAATTAAAAAATAATAAAACTACTTTTACTACAATAATTTTCGATATTTGTTTAATTATAACCAGATTCACAATTCATTCTTTCTAGCATTTAGCATCTTGATATTGGTGGAGTTAGTTGGAGGAAAAGCGCTATCGATCTTTACGGAAAGCCATATTCGAATATGCTGTCGCAATAATGTAGGTTTTTTACGGTCTTTGTAGCTATAGTAATAGATGCTTTTAAGAAACTTATTCCATCATATTAAAAACGAACGAAATCGTCTTAGAATCATCAAAAGGAATTCTAAAGAAATCAATTTTGAGGAAATAAATGCCTTTTAATGGTAAAAGTATCAAAGGTCCGTAAAACGGACCAATTAAACCGTCTGAGTGCAGTGAATTCGAGCTCTTTAACCAACGTACCCTTACCAAGTCCTAGACTTTTCTGCTTGTTAGACTTAGAATTTGTAAACTTAGTAAATACAGGCTTGATTGTCTCGCACTATAAATGAAACTGTTTTTGATTAGTTGGATCTGTTAAATGATTTATTAAAGTAATTATATTATTGTTGTTTTTAGGTCGCTGGATTATTAAGATCCTGTCCAGTTAATATTAAAAGTGCTTGTACAAGTACTTTTTATTAAACTTAGGCAATATAGTACAATACCAGCGATTCTTCAGTTCACAACACCACACAAATAATTAGTCTAATCTAAATCATCTATACTGGATTCTAGCTTCCTGCTTATTAGTTCTAGTAGCTAGCCTCATTAACAAAAACAATATTAAATATAGTCACAATTTCTAAACAAATACTTAAGGCGCGGCCATCAATAGGCAAACAATGTAGACATTCATAGTGCCGATATTATTTCTGCGCAATCTATCTCGAACACCTCTTCTTTAGATTACCCAAATAAATAGTTCACAAAGTCAGCCGACACGCTTTTATTAGTAGTCAAATATAATATTTAAGGAGAACCAGTTTTTTCCTCTCGTGCTCACAACCAGAGTAGTGAGTACTCACTTCACCGTTAGAACGTTAGCGTCACTTGATCTTGAATCCGGCGCATTCTCTTCTCTTATTGGTTGGAATAATACACGGAGGACAACATAATATATATACATAAGTATACAAATGATTTAAGTTTCCTTTAGTGTTAATTCCGCCAATATTTGTTTTTAAACAATTCGACACGTGTTATGTCTCGTGCCAGATTTTGGCGAGACAACACGTCCTGTGTAGAGGCGAAACACGTGTCTAATTGTTTAAAAACAAATATTGGCGGAATTAACACTAAAGAAAACTTAAATCATTTGTATAATTATGGATTTCCGCAAAGTAACGCCAACTTCAATAAATTTTATATACATAAGATTACAAATATATAATAAAGATAATAGAAATAAAGTGTAGAATATAATAAATGTGTACGTAACAAAACTAAACACGATCATGTTCGCTGGGAATAATAAATATAATGCAATAACTTTTAAGATTGTTTTAGAGTTAATAGGAAAAATTTGTACCATCTACAAATATTTTGCATGCAGTGTGCAACTCTCACATTTGTAAACATAAGAGCATGGTCATGTGCTTGAACATAATGGCGTGTCATCGCTCTCATTATTCTTTTATCTCAGTTTTTAACTCAGTTTTATCTTCGAGTACTCCAGGGAGATTCAAACTGTGAATCAATGCTATGCTTTTATTGTTCCTTGCTTAATGGCAGAAGCTATATTGGAATATTTTTATTCAAATTAAGTTCTAAAATCACTTATTGAACCTTCAAGACTACCTACCGATCGAAATAGTATGCCTCAGACCTGAGAAAAATTTGGGTAAAAAATTTGCGGGCTTATTTTTTTTTAAACTTAGTTACAATATATGTAGTTTCGTATAGTAAAATTTATAATTAAATAGCCTGAGGGCGTTTGCTCCTTTCACTCTATGTGGTATGGTTAAGAAAATCACTTATGTTATATTAGTAACCTTTACCACACAAACTATTTTTAAAAATTATTTTAACATATTATTTGTTTTGTACATTTTCTGAGATCATATTGAAAAAGCATATACAATAAAAGACTTACAAACTCGACTTAACCGAGAAGTAGGCATCACAAGTTTATGTTTGTTCCTCGTGTTAAATATATGATTGTTGCAGTCTCTGTCATATTCTATAATATGCCTTAGAACATAATCATGAATATATTTAGATATTTCTCTTAATAATTCTTTAGGACCTAGTTTATAAATAGCGCGAATAGCCCTCTTCTGTAGAACAAAGATGGTATTAATATCGGCTGCTAACAATATACCATAGGACATAATACTATGAAAATTACTAAAGTATGCCAGTCGCGCCGTATCTACGAGTATGTCAGTTAATTGTCAATTTTTTTTAACCGCATATACTGCAAAACTATTCGCCAATCCTTCAATATTAGGGCCTCATTGCAAATTTGAATCAGGTTCGGAATAATGCCGAGAAGATTTAGAATTAGCAGTAGCTAGTTTAAATGGCAGTTTCCAACACTTTTGCCACCTCTCCATATAAGAAAACATAACATCAACACCTTTGACATTTGGCACGATATATTTAGTATATTTCATTTTATGGGTATTTAACATTAGGTTATTACCTTGAGAAGCAATATAGATAAACGGACAAAAAATATTATAGACTGGTATCCAAGACAAGGGAAAAGGAATCAAGGAAGACAACCCATTAGATGGGAAGATGATTTTAAAAAAAAGTGGCTGGACCAACGTGGAGATGATCTGTTTTGGACAGATCACAATGGAAATTTCTGGAGGAGGCCTATGTCGGAAGACAAGCGAACGATGTAGAAGATTAAGAATATCACTTATATTAGATTATTACTTAGATTAGAATATTACTTAGATTATTATTACTTAGCTTAGAATATTAATTAGTTTAAAATATTATTTAGATTAGATTAGACTATATATATTTTACGAATCTTACATTGTTTGCAATAAAGGCTTATTAATTCATATTCATTCATTCATTCATATTAGCGCTAAGCCAGTACACGATGTCAGATAGAGCATACTTCGTCATAATAAAACTTGGCTTCTTTTCACTTTGAATATGAGTGAAGTGTCATCGGCATACATTACTAGCTTGTTTTTTTCTACAAGATTAGGTAGATCAATTATGTATATTAGAAAGAGGAATGGTCTAAAAATAGACCCTTGTGGTACCCCTAATACCGAGAGGAGTCCCAGGAGATCTCCTGCTATTAAGACCGAGCTTCGAATTCATAGACATTTTTATGATAATGAGTCTCACCCAACACTGCATATCCAATAAAATACAATACTCAGTTTTTTTAAATAACATAATTAGTTAAGGTGATGCATTATTTTTATTCGTTTTATTTCATGAGCGGCATCGTAGCCGTTCAAAACAAACAGTTTTCGTATCAGTGCTTGGCGGTAGAAAATTACGTCGCTTTAGTGCCAATCAAAGTGGCTTCCAGCATGGCATGGCATTACCAGCATCCAGGCGCAGAGATGCAGCAATTCCTTACTGATAATATAGACAAATATACCGTCAAATAAGATTGTCTAGAACATCAAAGAATTCGTTTTGATATTTGAGTGCAATTTCGAATGTGATGGCGTCTCGTCGATTTAAAATGATCGATTAGAGTAAGTAATCAGAGATTTCCCGAGGGTTGAAAATTAGATGAACCGTTTGCATTTCGTGAAGTATGCTCAGATGCTTAAGTAAATGTAATTACTTTTCGTCAAGAGTCGCCCCTCAATAAGTTGATTGAATCGGTTGACGTGAGTAATTCCCCTTTGTTGCTGACGTATGCATCTGCTAGGGGAGAATCTGCCTGTAAGCGAATTTGCAAATACACTTTACTATTTTACTACAGACATCAGTTGATAGGAAGCTCCTAAAATGCTGTAAGGGATTAAAATATAATATTTTTTATTTTAACAGTATTTAGAACAATAAAAAACGAGACGAGCAGAACGTATGGAATACAATGCCGCTCAGAATTCTTGTGTAATAATGCTGATGTGTGAACACTGCACGTATGTTAAACCTAAAACATGTTTATCCAGTCTATTTGTCTCGTCAGGTGCTGCTTAATGTGGACCGCCCATTTTTGTGTTAGGTATACCCAGGGGTGTGCATATCATATCGGCAATTGAGTAGTTACCTCGTTATGAACCTAAATAAATGTAGCACTAGTTAAAGTTAATTTAGTTCAATTTGGTTCTGTTATTTAACCAAACTTCTATTTAACACCCACTCATAAAATATTTCCTTACGCTAGATACTAAATAATTACGGTAAGCTATCTTTTCATACACCAAACTACGACTAGTTAGATCCACAGTGCCAACCTTACTAGAAAACCAATGCACGCCCCTGGGTATACCAGAAGATCCGACCGACCAGGGCGAAAGCCGTACTTTTGGTCGTTGATCAACTGGTGACCTTCTAGTTATACCAACAGCTGGGGGTTAATTATGCTCTCCATGATTTTGGAGAGCAGGGAGTTTATAGCTATTAGACCTGTAGCTTGCCGGATCCGAACTGTCTCCTATTTTTTGGATCGGATGAACAAGGGCTGACTTCCGGGACTACGCCTTTTGAGCAAGAGTGTCGGGATAAACACGTTAGCACCGGCTTGCATCTACTGCAATCATTACTTATTTTTTTGTGATTAATAATCCCTTTTTCTTCTTTTTTTCAACTTACTCAAGTAAAAAAAAACGTTTCAGTAACATTGGTGTATCACTTCATATACTTTGCTTAAAATATAATATAAAATGTGGATACTGTTAATATAGATCAAACAGAGTGGCAATAATATTATAATTTAACAAATAACGCGTCAATGAAAACATTAATACAAATTTAAATGAAGTATAAAGATACTAGACTAATAGACATATTTCATATTTCAGCACTTGTAGTCTACGTAGCAAAAAAGAAGTTATTATTGAATTTGAGACCCATACGCTTGAGCACAAAGCCACTAATTATTCAAAGCCTCAGATAAACCAATACAGTACCTAATTAAGGTCGAGTTATGACGTATTAATTTAGTTGCTCAATACGAAGGAGTCCCATTATCATGAATATTATATAATAGCTATCTTATACATTTATTAGCTCTTATATGTATAGTTTTCACTTTTGTCTAACCTCTGAAGATTATGTAAACACACTTTAATAATATAGGTTAATTATATTTACGTGTAAGTGCATGGAAAAGATTCTAGAGTTTGAAAGATATATTCAATATTAAGAAAAAACAACCGAATTCAAAAACACTATTCCAAAATAATAGACATAATATGTTCTAAAAAGTATAAAAATAATTGCGTATTTTTATACAACCTAATGAATTAATCTAATTCTAGTTACGTTTATTGTTATTTTTGGAATCGGTGTCCTTCCGCCGCGAATCGCTCTCGCCTCTCGCCTCGTCACGACTCAAGCACATCTCACATCTCATAACTATGTATGTAGTTATAAACCTATCTTGGATGACACCGACTTCAAAAATTACAATAATCGTAACTAGAATTAGATTAATTAACAAAATTGTATAAAATAGGCATTTATTTTTATACTTTTTAGTGCATATTATATCTATAGTTTTGGAATAGTGTTTTAGAAGCCGGTTGTTTTTTTTATTTTTAGTGAATTTGAAGTACACTTACCAACAATTTGTCTAAATATGTGTAGATATACTAAATTTTTCAATGCAGCAATGAACGTAAGCGCTTTGCAATTTGACTACAGACACATAGAAATTCTGCCACAGATCGCACCCTTACTGTAAGTCGATAAGGAGTTCCATTGATCATCATATTCGACTACGACAATTACTTGACTATAACTGTGTTATGGTAGATGACTTAAATATCCGGATAGAATAAAAAGGATTCGGCCAAGTATCGTTTATTTGCTCCTAAGAATTGAAGAGTTCCGTTACTTTGTCATGGATTATGTAATCAGAACCTAACCAAACTCTCACCAAACTATCTTTAAAAAAAGAGTCATCGAAATCGGTTGGCGCGATAATGAGTTATTCTTAAATTTATCATCCGCTTTGCTATACGTATGTATAGCAAATTTAAGATGTTAATGGTTTTCTCATGGATACCACTGTTAGATCTAGACCATATTATAACGAAACCACACGGGAAGTACCAGCTTTCAAATAAAAAAAGAATTGAGAAACTCCTCCTTTTTTGAAGTCGGTTAAAAATAAACAAAGGAGTAAAGTAGTATGGTCAACAAAAGAAAACACTTCAACACCAGTATTCCGCCTATATTGACATATGGCTGCCAAACGTGGTCCAAAAGCACAAATCAAAAGACTTGAAACATGTCAGAATGCAATGAATAGATGGGGAAGAATCTTTTGGATAGATTAAAAATATCAACCATAAAAAAGTACACAGCAACGAAAGATGTATCTATCACTAAATAAATAAATGGAAGTGGGCAGGGCATATAATCAGAGGACAGGCAAAATGGAGTAAAACATTAATGAATATACAGGATGGTATGATGGTACAATATGAGGTATACTGGTCTCTTGAAAAGAAAAAGGGGTGGACCTTTCCAAAGATGGGTGGACATGGACCAGAACTAAGGGACAAAGTAATTTATGGAGCAAATTCTAGGAGGCCTTTGCCAACAATAGGCAAACAGACAAGGTGGTTGAGGGAGTCTAAATTTTATTTTAAATATAAATATTCTAGGTTAAGTAAAGCACTTTGTATCACTATTAATTATATTTACGACCATATTGACATTTTTTTTATAATTGAACCGAGTCTAAGTTTTGCATAAATTGGTACTACAGAGCTTGGAGTAAAATACTTAAAGTGATGTTCAATAACACCAGTAACTGCAGCGACAACAGCAGCAGAAAACAATTTACCCAAGAATAGGATGCAGAAAGGAAACGTATTTTATCGCAAACAACTGCCTTGTAGTCGCGTCGTTAGCAGAAGATCCAGCAAAGATGGCTCTTGGCTATCTATGTCTGAGAGAAATACCATACAAATTATGCAAAGCCCGTTGTGCACGACTTAAGTCTGTTTTCACTATACGTATTTAAGTCATCTAAGACAACTTAGTACAAAGAATCAATGCAAGCACGTTTTGCTACAGTTTATTGTGATTTAAAAGGATAACCTTCACATCTGGGATTATACATACAGGTTTCTAATATGCAAATATTGGGGTTGAGCAGGTTGGGCTAGGTAGGCAATGAGTTTCTTGCTACATCTTCTCATTAGCTCAACCCTTTACGAAGTAGCAGTAGATTCAATAAGAAAAATATTTTTTTGACATTCATAAGTGTCATTTCCGTGACCTACATGAATAAAGTGATTTTGATTTGATTTATCAACTATAAAGTAGATCCTGTAGATGAAGTTTATAAGTATTAATTTACTTTTTTTTTCTTTTTTTGACTTACTCGTGTAAGCCTTTCAGTTTTTGACATTTGAGTATTTTTGATGCGTCACTTTGCATATATTGTAATTGAAATGATTTGTAAAACAATTAAAATGTAAATCTTGACTTAAAAGAGTGGCAATGAGTTTCTTGCTACTTCTTCTCATTAGCTCAACCCTTTACGAAGTAGCGGTAAATTCAATAAGAAACAATATTTTTATTTTTTTTTTGACATTCATAACTGTCATTTCCGTGACCTACATGAATAAAGTGTTTTTGAATTTGAATTTGAATTTGAAGCCACAACCTGAGAGTTAACCAAAGCATACAAGATTTGATCACCGATATGTTACTCGAACGGTTGGCTCGGTTGGAAATAGCGCTCGCATGGACCGCGATAGGTCGCGGGTTCGAGTCCCGCATCATTAATAAAATTTTGTTTTTAAATTTTATTTCCAAATTGTGATTTGTGTCTGTCTTTATTGAATTATGTCATTATGACTTGCAAGACCAGTGTTGTAGATGGAAAGGTTTGAGGGATGGGCGCCTTTACTTGGTTCTTTGAATTGGTACTTGGTATATACGACACCCAACTATGCCACTTCACGATGGTTTCTGTGCAAGTGCAATACGTATCAGGCAATCAATCACAAGTCGCCCCTTACAAAGGAAAATGAACTTTTGGCCTCTTCAAATTAAGATCAACAGATCATAGAGAAAATATATGAGTATATGAAAATCTCATACTTTGTGTAAGAATGTGATTCTTAGGTCAGTGTACTGTTATTTTTTTTTTATGAAAATAAGGGACAAGATGAGCAGGACGTTCAGCTGATGGTAATTGATACGCCCTGCCCATTACAATGCAGTGCCGCTCAGGATTCTTGAAACCCCCAAAAATTCTGAGTGGCACTACAACTGCGCTCGTCACCTTGAGACAAGATGTAAAGTCTCATTTGCCCAGTAATTTCACTAGCTACGGCGCCCTTCAGTCCGAAGCACAGTAATGCTTACACATTCACGGCAGATATAGGCGCCGTTGTGCCTGGTACTACTACTACTAGTCAACTGTTAATACAATCATTATTACATGGGAATTCACTTCTTATTATAAATAATTTCAAGGCATATTTTTGTATACTGTTTATATGGACGCAGAACAATGTCCTTTACCATTTAGGTTTATGAATTTATAAACCACTAGCTGACTCGACAGACGTTTTTCTGCATATAATAAATAAAATAATGTTTTTTTATGCATTTTAATTTGTGACAAATCTTAAGATTTATTAATCTACATAAAAATAATCTGATAGATAGTTAACAACTGCAGTAAATCTACCAACTATAGTGAGCTAAAATTAAGTTAATTTTTTTTTCGCCTGAGAAAGTTAGAAATATATAAAAATTCTAATTAGTTATTCATTTCGAACTATTCTTTCAATTTGATTTCTGAACGACGGGGGACACATCAAAGGAAAAACAAAATTGTTGTTTTTTTTTTAATTCCGAGCATTTTCATATTTATTCACCTTTTAAACCTTCTCTGGACTTCGACAAATAATTCAAGACTGAAATTAGCCAAATCAATCCAGCCGTTCCCGAGTTTTAGCGAGACTAACGAACAGCAATTCATTTATATATATATAGATAAAACCACAGAACAGTTTAAAGAGATTTATCTATGTGTTGACCAATTATAGGGCTGCGTTAGTGGTTACGTATATGTGCGAATGCTTGTGTTTATTTGACTAGGGCGTGTCTCGGGCGTATCTAGGGCGTGTAGTATAACATCGAGTGACAACAGTTGTTCCCATTACGCGTGATGGCCATTCTAATGTCTTTTACCTGTTCTATGCATAAAACATTAGGAAAGATACGATAACAGCAATATAAAAAAACATTTTTTATATAAACTATTTGGCGAGAGAAAAGCTATTGAAACAACTTTTAATACACTCTATGCAACTATAATAAGCAATTCAACAGTACTGAACTTTTTAATAACAGTAAAGGCTGCTTTAAATGGAGTGTTAATAAAAATCTTAATATATATAAATTACGTGACACCTTGTTTGTCCGCGATGGTCTCCTAAACTAATGAACGGATTTAAATGGGGATTATTCCATGGAGTGCATTTTGGTCCAACTTGATTAATAGGATAGTTTTTCGATTTGGGATCCATAATTATTTTTATTTTCAATATTTGTTTTGTATGGACATATTTTCTATGACAGAATTTAGTGACGGTCCAACTTGATAGATAGGATAGTTTTTCGATTTGGGACCCATAATTATTTTTATTTTCAATATTTGTTTTGTATGGACATATTTTCTATGACAGAATTTAGTGACGCACGGTTTGACAGTTCCGCTGTGAAACAATTTCATTATAACAACAGGGAGCATTTTTTACGAAATAATTCTTGATGTTTTGAAATATTATTGGCAAATTCCTATGACACAGTATTTTTTTTTAATTATCTACAGAACAACGTCTGTCGGGTCATCTAGTTTATCAAAATTTATTGTTGTGTAGTTCATTATTAATTGTTTGACACAAATTGTATCTCTATATTGTTTCTATTTGCTCCATAACTAGTTAATTGTACAATAGCTTTTGACTATCGACGGTGTGACGGTTTTCCGAGATAGATTGAATACCTCGGGACTCTATTCAATCGAGATAGTTATATCGAGCATACAATTACTAAACGTATACTAGTTTGATTGTGTATTAGATTGGTTGCAGATTGAAAACCTTAAGTGGCGTTGGGTGGGCTAAATGCTAAGAAAAAGAAAAGAATTATTATGAAAATTCGGTAATCTGTCGCACTCTATGCAACTATAATAAGCAATTCAACAATACTGAACTTTTTAATAACAGTAAAGGCTGCTTTAAATGGAGTGTTAATAAAAATATTAAGGTATGTTAAATTTAGAGTAATTCACAAACCACACACGCACAAAATATATCATCGTCTTATTATAAATATTGTAAATCCGTTATTCGATGTAAGTCCTTCAAAATAGTATTATTATAACCTTATTTAAGTTCTGTGGAGTTTGTGATGTTTAAAATAAATAAATAAAAATAATAATAAAATAAGTTATATGTGTTTCCACTAGTAATTATAGTAATAACTGACTCAATACAATAAGGGCAGCGTTACTCCTTAGAATTCATAATAAGTAATGTCCACTCGAATTTAGCGCTCTGGCTTATATAATAGGGCACGACCATCTACCGTGGCGATGCTACCAACTGTCAGTTGGCACTGCTTTAGTGCCAACAAACTGAATATTACCAGTGGGAGGCTCCTTTGCACAGGATGCCGGCTAGATTATGGGTACCACAACGGCGCCTATTTCTACCGTGAAGCAGTAATGTGTAAGCATTACTGTGTTTCATTTCAGTCTAAAGGGCGCCGTAGCTAGTGAAATTACTGGGCAAATAAGACTTAACATCTAATGTCTCAAGGTGACGAGCGCAGTTGTAGTGCCGCCCAGAATTTTTGGGGTTTTTCAAGAATCCTGAGCGGCATTGCATTGTAATGGGCAGGGCGTATCAATTACCATCAGCTGGACGTCCTGCTCGTCTCGTCCCTTATTTTCATGAAAAAAAATATTATATTCCCTAATAGTTATTTCTAATTATAATGATAATTATATAAAATAACATTACTAACACAGTAAGTAGTTAATTCAAAAGAATTCACTGCCATAATTGAAAAAGAGGAAAAGGGCTGCAATGATGGGAGTTGTAAAAAGTTGCTTGATCAACATTGAAAGAAAAGCTACAAATACAATATTATGGCAAATACTTCTTCTTCTTCTTCAGCGTTACACTCTTGTCATAGTGGTCGTGGTCGTCACGTCGAGGTTAGTGGCCTGTTTCACAATGCGACGCCACTCGTCGCGAACTGCCGCTCTTCTCGTGCATTCATGCAGAGTACCGTCGACAGCTTGCCTCACTTGGTCCGTCCACCTCATCGGGGACCTGCCTCTTGGTCTAGTGCCCTCGACTTTACCCTGCACTATTAAGCGTTCTATGGAGTCGCTTCCACGTCGCGATACATGCCCGAAGAAAGTGAGAATGCGAGCTTGTACGGTAGTGGACAGTCTCTGTTCGATGCCGAGCTCCCGAAGAATGGACTCATTGGTTCGGAATTCGGTCCGAGAATATACCGAGCAAGATCTCAAGAGCATTGATCTTTTTCTTCTCACTTTCTCGTAGGGTCCATGTCTCAGCAGCGTAGAGGAATATGGGGAATATGAGAGCCCTTACAAGTCGCATTTTTGTGGTTTTAGTGATATTGCGATCCTTCCATATTTTCCTCAATTTATCCATAGCCGATCTGGAGATTGCCATGCGTCGTTTGATTTCGTCTATGCAGCCGCCATTATTTGAAATCAGTGCCCCCAGGTATATGTAAGTAGGCACTACCTCGCAATTTGCTACTTTCTTAACCTCTGGCGAGTTGTTCTTAGCACGGTCGACAATCATCACTTTGGTCTTGCTTCGATTAATTCTGAGGCCAAAATCAAGACTAACGTTTTCCAGCCTGTGTAGTAGCTCTTCCATATGAGGGATGCTACTTGCGAAGAGGGTGGTATCATCCGCGTAGCGTAAGTTCGATATGTTTTGTCCTCCAATAGTGATACCGTCTGTCCAACCATCCAAAGCAATTCTCATAATCAGTTCTGTGTAGATGTTAAACAGTAATGGAGAAATTATACATCCTTGTCGGACTCCTGCACTGGGGTGGAAACTGTTGGATAGAACCTCATCGGTTCGTACTGAGGCCGTACCATCTTCGTAAAGGTGCCTAAGAAGTGATACCAGATGTTTTGGGGTACCCATTTCTAGGAGAGTATTCCAGAGTTTCGGCCACTTGACAGAGTCAAACGCCTTCGAGAAATCAACAAAACAGATATATGTAGGTTTATTGAATTCTCGGGATTTTTCGATTATCTGGCGGATGGACAGTATCTGCTCCCGTGTACCCTTTCCTTTTACGAACCCAGCCTGCGTTGGCGATATTTCTCTAGATAAATAGGATTTCAGACGCTCATTCAAGATGTGAAGAAGGATTTTGCTAGCATGGGGTATCAGAGCAATCAGGCGGTAGTTGCTGCAGGATTTGGTGGAGCCTTTCTTGTGTAGAGGGATTAACACGGTGTGCGCCCAATCGCGAGGCCAAGCGCAGGTCCTCCATATGTTGTTGCACAGCGCGTGGAAGTTTTGTACACCATACTCTCCTGACGCCTTGATTGTCTCTATAGGGATAGAATCTCTTCCTATTGCCTTGCCATTTTTGAGATGTTTAATGGCTGCTCTTACTTCATCTTCCAGTATGTCAGGCTCTAGTTCATCGGTATTAGGCTCAGTTGAAGGAAAAGAATGCGACTGCGGATCACTAAACAGAGACTGACAGTAGGCCCTCCAGGTCACGGAAATAACGTCCAGTTCTGTTACCGTTTCTCCCCGGGCATTCTCTATAGCCCACGTTTTGGAAGAGAGGGTTTTCGTGATGGACTTGATCTTGTGGTGGAGGTCTCTGGATTCGTGCTTCAGCATGAGCTTCTACTTCGGTACATATTTTTTGAAGATGAGTGTTCTTATCTCTCCTGCATGCCTCCTGAATACGTGCTGACTTTGCGTTAAGGTCCCTCACGTTAGCTCCTGAAGCCTTCATCAACCTTCTTTCCTCAACAAGGGTTAAAGTACTGTCACTCATCCAGTGCTGTCGTTTACGTATCCCCGCAGGTGTTTTTGATTCCTTGACAGCTTTGGATATGAGAGCTTTCGCCTGATCCCAAAGTATGTCTGAGCTCTCTGTATGGGGATTCAACTCCGTCCATTGACTCCAGTTTTGCTCTAATACAGCTGAAAATTTTGAGACATTGTCTACTGTTAATCGCCTTTGATTGGAAGTTTTTCGAGCTGCTCTTAGTTTCAGCTTTATTTTGGAGATCAAAAGTTGGTGGTCAGATCCACAGTCGGCTCCAGGAAGCGTGTGGGCGTTCCTGATTGAGGTTTTCCATCGTGACCTGATTAAGGTATAATCTATTTGATTGCGATAATTCCCGTCTGGTGATGTCCAAGTATACAGTCTCCTAGGGTGGTTTTTAAAGAAACTGTTCGCTATAATCAGGTCGTTTTCTGCCGTGAATTGCATCATTCTCCTCTCTCATTGCGCTGACCTAGTCCATACTTTCCGGCACAAACGCTTAGTTGATGGGCATTCATACCTATCTTTGAGTTAAAGTCTCCCAGTATAAGCAGAAGTTCTCTTTTGGGTATCTTAGAGGTAGCCGATTCCAGCTTTGTATTAAAGTTCTCCAGATCTTCTTCACTCGCAGTGCTAGTAGGAGCATATGCCTGTATAATGTTTAAGTTCACAGGTGAAGCTTTTAGCTTTATGGTTAGGATTCTGTCACACACACCACTACACAGTCTTTTCGGTCTTTTGGCAGGACAACAGCGACTCCATTCCTGCTGTGCGTGTCGTTACCGGAGAAATAAACGACATGGGTGTCCGTTGTGAAATGGCCATTTCCTTTCCAGTGGGTTTCACTCAGACCACAGATACTGAGTTTGCAGCGAGTAATTTCTCTTTCAAGAATGTCAAGCTTTCCAGGTTGGAGTAATCCGCGCACGTTCCAAGTACCTATCGTTTGGGTGTGGCGCATCTTAACTGAGTTTCCAGTAGTCCATTTTCCATTTGTTGCCTGGTTTCCTACATCCACATGGCCGGTAGCCCATTTCCCACCGACTGCCCCGGACGCAGCACGGCGCCGGTTGCTAAGCGGGTCGCATGGCCACTTATTATTCGTTACTTGTACTGACATGACGACTTTCATGGGAAAATAATGCAGTGGTTTCCCGTTGCCTTCTGCATCAGGCATTTCAGGAGTTATTTAAACTCCTAGGCCGCTGTCACCTCTTCTGACCGGTTGGCCGATCAGGCCCGTTGTGGTTTAAAATCAGAGTTTTCCTTCTCCTAGACGAGCTGCCTACCATGGCTGACGAGGCCCATCTCCCCGAGCAGTGGTGCTTATATTAAAGGGGCGGCTCCAACTCGCCACTGTCATCTACCGCTTACGAGATTGCGCGCCATTTGTTGGGGTACACCCAGCCACTGGCTCCCCGACGCCTCTACGATAGACCGCTCCGTTGTCCGCGACTGCTTATTGGTAATTCGCAGCTAACCTCCATATCTGAAGGCCGTTCGCTATCCGCAACCTGCGACGCGTGTGGTGGCAATGAGCTCTGCCACTGGAGTGATAATCTCCCCAGAACCACAAATACTAGAGGGAATCTAATTAAAGAATCTAATGTAACTAGTATAGATGAGCATAGCCCATATAGCCGAAATGATTGCGAAACTGGAATGGCAGAGGGCTCTGCCACTGGAGTGATAATCTCCCCAGAACCGCAAATACTAAAGGGAATCTAATTAAATAATCTAATGTAACTAGTATCGACGAGCATAGCCCATATAGCCGAAATGATTGCGAAACTGGAATGGCAGAGGGCAGGGCACATAGCACGACGGACAGATGGCCGTTGGGGCAGTAAAGTCCTCGAATAGTGACCACGAACCGGAAGACGCAGTGTTGGTAGGCCCCCCACAAGATCGCCGGAATACGTGGAAATCTTTGTGGGAGGCCTTTGTCCAGCAGTGGACGTCTACCGGCTAATGATGATATGAATAGTATTGCGGTACTAGTATATTAAGTTTTTAAGATCTCATAAAAAACCAGACTAGATTGTATTACAAGATCATTATTATAATAACGATGTGTAATTGTAAAATAAGAAATAAATAAATCTTTAATATAGAAATATAAATAAGAAGATAAGTGTGTTGCCTTTTGATTGCGGACAGGGGAATGGATGACCAAGCTATACAACGAGGTAAAAACAATTTATGCTTAAAAAGTTTCACAGTTTAGAAGTTACTGAACATTTTCGAAATTTCGAGAAAACACATTACATAACTACGTACGCTTGCAACGTTTCGGATATTGAAGTACTTACAACAGCCGGGCAGCAAGAACTGCAAAATGATGGCAATACGAATACATTAAGAATAGTGAAAATAAATAAAATGAAAGTACGGTATATTATTAAATTTTACGCAAAGTGATCGTGACTTAAATTTGATGCAGTTGGTTTTCACCGAAGCTATTTTGTAGTGTCATAGATTGTGCTGCAATTTACACGTACAACGCTTTCAGGTGTAAATCCGGAAGGTAGCGACATCCGACGGAGTGCAATCATTTTATCGAGTTAAGTTGTTCCTACTGAGTGACACAATTTCTTATGGCTCAATATTTCGTTCGCTGGTTTCTATAAAACCCAGTGTCCTAAGAAATGGTAATAAAGCTACTAAAGTGAAAACTTGATCAATTGAATATTTTAAAAACTATATAAATACTTTGATAAGTAACCAGTGGGAGGCTCCTTTGCACTTCCGGCTAGATTATGGGTACCATAACAGCGCCTATTTCTGCCGGAAGCAGTAATGTGTAAGCATTATTGTGTTTCGGTCTGAAGGGCGCCGTAGCTAGTGAAATTACTGGCCAGTTGTAGTGCCGCTTACCATTTTTTGGTTTTTCAATAATCTTGAGCGGACCTGCATTGTAATGGGCAGGGCGTATCAATTACCATCAGCTAAACGTCCTGCTCGTCTCGTCCCTTTTTTTCCATAAAGTAAATAGGTGGATTGAAGATATAAAGTCAACAAAAACTTATGGAAAAAGATAGCAACAGGACAGAGAGGCCTGTAGGAGGCCTATACCCAAGATGGGATTCCAATAAATAATGATGAAAACAGTACATAGATATTAATACCAATAAATTATATTTTTTCATGAACAAAGCTACCCATATAGCCCAAATGATTGCGAAAGTGGCAGTGGGCAGGGCGCATAGTTCGACGGACGGAAGGCCGTGGGGGCATTAAAGTCCTCGAATGGCAACCACGTACCGGAAGACGCAATGTTAGTAGGCCCCCTACAAGATGGACCGATGATCTGGTAAAGATCACCGGAATACGTTGGATGAAGGCAGTGCAGGACCGATCGTCGTGAAAATCTTTGGGGAGGCCTTTGTCCAGCAGTGGACGTCTTCATGATGATATTGACGATGACGGTTATATAAAATGAATGAATGTGTAAAAATTACTGTGGTAAATTTTGCTCTGACCAACCAAGTTTACCAGCGTGATAGATCAGGCCCATGGAATGAAATTAAATTCCTTGCACGGTGTATCAAGTACGATACAGTCGGAAAAAAATAATGCCTACCACAAAATCAAAATTATTATTTTTCATCCTCATACTACTAATACATCTATATATATAAAAGAGATTTCCACGTATATAATCACTCATCACGATATCACTTGAAATTTGGAAGGAATATTCTTTCCACCGAGTAGAGGTCAGCTAAGAACGGATTTTACGAAATTCCAATTTTTTTTTATTATGAACAGAACACCGTCTGTCGGGTCAGCTAGTCTTAATATATATAAATTACGTGACACGTTGTTTGTCCGCGATGGAGTCCTAAACTAATGAACAGATTTTAATGTGGATTATTTCATGGAGTGCAGTTTGGTCCAACTTGAGAGATAGGATAGTTTTTATTTCGATTTGGGACCCATAATTATTTATATTTTCAATATTTGTTTTGCATGGACATATTTTCTATGAGAGAATTTAGTGACGCACGCTTTGACAGTTCTGCTGTGAAATAATTAACAACAGGGACCAATGAGGTTCTATACATAATATAGAACACAGAACAGAAAACAAGATAGAACGTCTATACATAATATCGAACGTCATTGACAGGAAGCATATTTAAAAAAATAATGCTTCTTCAAAAAAAAAAAAAACAGTTCTTTTTTTATTATGCATAGAACAACGTCTGTCGCGTCAGCGAGTCTTAAAATATATAATTTACGTGACACGTTGTTTGTCCGCGATGGACTCCTAAACTAATGAACAGATTTTAATGGGGATTACTACATGCAGTGCAGTTTGGTCCAACTTGAGAGATAGGATAGTTTTTATTTCGGTTTGGGACCCATAATTATTTATATTTTCAATATTTGTTTTGCATGGACATATTTTCTTTGAGAGAATTTAGCAACCGTGCGTGACAGTTCCGCTGTGAAACAATTTCATTATAATTATAAATATTTTCTACAGAACAGCGTCTGTCGGGTGAGCTAGTATTATATAAAATCAGTCTATATTTGGGTACGCGGCCCTAAGCACTATGTGTACCTAGGCTGGTTGCTATTCGCAAATTCCCGCGATGTTTAATTCTTTTGTCTAGTGTATTCTGTAAGTCACTACTGACTGTTCAATGTGAAAGTAGTCACTTACCGCCATTAAGCCGGTGTTTGGTGTTATCGACGTTAAAAACTTTTTTTTTTTGAAAAAAAAAAGTAAGTATTTGTAATATGATTTGAAGTCTGATAGTTTTAAACGTTTTATAATAATCACTGAACTTTTATTGTGTTGTAAATCAATTGTACCTTGGTCAGTGGGCAAAGTACATTTAGATGTTGTACTTTGGCCATGAGAATATTTTTTTAATTATTTCACATTCACTTAATATAATATTCCTAATAAAATATAAAATCTTTGTCTCATAAGAAAAAAGAAAATATGAATATCATTTTGATTTTCTTCAGGATTTATCAGTAATTTTAATATGTTATTTAAACGAATAAAACGGCTTTAGTTCACAATAGTTATATTTTCCATAAATTACCTCCAATTCCTAGGTACACCAATACACATAATAGTACTGGCCTAGGGTATGTTGCACTTTGGCCATAAATCCCTTTTTGGTTTTAATTATTAGACCAAGTATTTACAAGTGTATGAAATATACATTTTTACATACATTTTAATTGACCTTTCAAAATATGCGAAAATCGTTTGAGTACAGTTCGTCAAATAAAAATAATTAAAAGGTATCTAAAAAACTCTCCTAGGTACAACAGGTTCGACTATATATATATATATATATATATATATATATATATCCATATGGACTCAAAAACAGCTGGAAAGCTTAACATATGAGCGTCAGGCAATCTTTAAAAAAGAACACAGTCATCGTGACAAATTTGGTAGCAATTGGATCAATATTTTCTTAGCTTTGTCCCTTACACTTTCAAATAATTAAATTTCAAAATAATAATAAATGCGTATTCAATTGTACAATATGAAGTCAAAATAAATCCATATAATATAAACTTAAGATAAATTACTACAAAGAGAAGTGAAGCGAATAATGAACAAATGTTTTCTCCGCTAGCTATCACGGATCACCGTTCACTCATTTATCATCGGATATCAGGGGGAGGCTATTGTCCGGGCAAGACCCACAAACTTTGACTGATCTTTCAACCAGTCAATTAAAAACTTCAAAATATTTGTAAATTGCAATCTATAAGACTTCATTAGAATATTACTTTGTCAGATTTAAATTATGACGACCCACTGGACTACTGAGCTAGAGGTCCCGGGTTCGAATCCCGGTAGGTGCAAACATTTATATGATGAATATCGATGTTTTTTTCCGAGTCATGGATATTTATAAGTATTTATGTATGTTTAAATAAATATAAGAATTGATTTATGAACTAATTTGCTGAAAATTCTTTTAAATCATAAAAACAGGTTTAAATTTGCAAAAACATTATATTATGTGAATTGGTGGACTGCCAGTATCTAACAAAATGATAACAGTTACTTATTTCACAAATAAAATTTGAAAATAAAATTTTATGAAAGATGCGTGACTCTAAGCCACCACTACTGAGCCAACCGTTCGAGTGACGTATTATTGATAAAATCTTGTATGCTTTGTTCAACTCTCAGGTTGTAGTTCCATCGACAGCATCTACTTTACAGTTGATAACCTGCTCAGTCCCAATATTTGCATATTGGGAAATTGACTTGGGATATCGCTCTTGCAAATCTAAACAATACTTTATAAATTAGAGTTACTTTATTTCACTTAATTATTATTTTATAATGGCATTAGTTTCTTAAGATTGACATTTTAA
Organism: Leptidea juvernica; assembly: GCA_949711755.1. NCBI lineage: Eukaryota > Metazoa > Arthropoda > Insecta > Lepidoptera > Pieridae > Leptidea > Leptidea juvernica. Next base: position 3,065,028 of record CATIXQ010000021.1, on the reverse strand, counting down.
AATTCATTATATATTTTGAATGGAATTTCCGATTTCAATAATTAAAAAAGTATTTTACAGGTATTGAAACGGTCTTTAATAAAATATCTTTCAACTTTTAAAATCTAAAAAAGTAGTTATAGTGGCATAACTACAGTAGTTGGACATATGTATCGCGGACTTTTTAAAGATTTTGATATGTGCCATACTATAGAACATTTTTTTGTTCTATCATCAATAGTTTTCTCAGCGCACGCGATGACAGATTTCTTAAGACTATTTTTTTTACACTTTGGGTTATATTATTGCATTTTTATTAGGGATCCCTATTTTTTACGAGATCTATGTCACTCAGTGAAGATGCAGCTTTCTAATGATGAAAGAATTTTTGAAATCAGTCAAGTAATATTTGCGTGAAAACATTACAAACACACATACAAAAACACAAATAATTCCACTTTATGAGTTTAGATGTATTGTGAGGGAAGGGTTAGGATGTTTATCAACTTGAATGTTTCCCGAAGCGAGTCTCTTGTCGCTTAAAAATTACTGTAAAAGCCCTCTTTTGGTACACAAAAAGGCATAATAAACTACATTATATATAAATCGGTTTGAATCCCGGTAGGTGCAAACATTTATATTGCATATTTAAACATTTATATTGTTTCCGAGTCATGGATGTTATATGTATTTATGTATGTTTAAGTAAGTAATGACACGAGAGTGTGTGAGGGATTGGAAATAATACTCCGCTTATAGAAACAAGTTTTATTTGGGGTTCACTATTTCTGAACTATGCCTAATTTGGGGTAAGATAATTTTTGTAAAATTGTCAATATTATTGTTATTATTATATGGTAGTCTCAAATACACATAATAGCGCCTATTTCTGCCGTGAAGCAGTAATGTGTGTGTTTCGGTCTGAAAGGCGCCGTAGCTAGTGAAATTACTGGGAAAATGAGACTTAACATCTCATATCTCAAGGTGAAGTGCGCAATTTTAGTGCCGCTCAGAATTTTTGGGTTTTCCAATAATCCTGAGCGCCACTGCATTGTAATGGGCAGGGCGTATCAATTACCATCAGCTGAACGTCCTGCTCGTCTCGTCCCTAATTTTCTAAGAGTTATAGCTGATAAATTTGCAGGACTAATTTCCCTACAGCTTCAAAAAAATATTTTTACTATTTATTTACAAGCTTTCTTTCGTACTTTCAAAACTTGAGACACATTAAAATTACCAAAGTTAAGAGTACTAACATTCCAATTTTTTGAAGTTTAAAATTGAAAAAGAAAAAACTATAAAAAAAATTATTTTAGTAACAATAATGGTACAACAATAATAGTGGATGTGACCTTTATTAAGTGAGGGACACCTGTGCCAGAAGGCCACGCTCTTCCATATCAATTAAGATTAACAGTACCAAAACTAGGGATCACAAATTAAGTCTATAAAAATATAATATAACAAAAGAAAAATATTACACGAACAGGATGTTTGTGTGTGTCTGTGTGTTTGTGTATGTGTGCGTGTATGTGGTGTGTATCATTATTACTTTTCGTAAAACACTACTTATTGTACTATCAAGAAGGTATACCTAAAATTTGCTCCGTATTCAAGGCGACACTTATTTTACTCACAGTCTAGCAACAAGTAAACAATTTAGAGAATTAAAACAAACAGTTGGAGGAGGGCTCGGTATCCAGCCACTCGTAAATATTATCTTATATTGGTGTTTGTGACCACGCGACTGTTCAACCCTTTGTTGACTTGACTGTATAGCTTTGATCATTGGTAAATGTAATTTGTACTACGAATACATCTTCGCGTAGCTTTATTTAACAAATTTATCTATTTGTTATTGTAAAACATATAAACTGTTTGTACAAGTTCAAATGACATACGCACTTATTTGATTGGGATTTTTTAATTGTTGAAGTTATACTTCTTTAGGCGCGTTATGAAAAACTTATGAAGATTGTAACATAATAGTTATTTATGCAACTGTTGTGTAATAAGGGGTATTAAAACACGAATGTGGAATTATCACACGAAGCGAAGCCGACTGTGATAATAGTATCACATGAGTGTTTTAAAACCTAATTATCAACAGTTGCATACAAGACTTTATATACACCCAGAATATGAATCCTCTAAAAGATTCTGGAACATTTAGCTTACTGCTAACATTAAAACACCAGTCCTATTAGTAACCTAATATCATTCATTACTGATTATATACATATAAACTAAGTATTCATGAAACAATTTATTATTTTATTAAGTATTATTATTTATTTTAGTAGTAATTTACATTTAGTATAGTGCAATAATTAAAATTCACTCGAATATAATGTTCTTTTGCAGCGTTTAATCGCTCATTTTTTGTAAACAAAACAATAAAAATATCGAAGAAAAATGGCGGGGATTCGAATAACCTACTTTTTTTTTACGGCGCGCGACGTTTTGGTAGTGTGGAACGCGCGTATACGAAAATGTTCTTTATTTGAAATTCATACAGATACCACGCATCGAGCAATAAGAATGTGGCTGTCTGTTGAAACTCTTTGCGCATGATGGGATTAAAAAAAAAAGGAGTGTTGTTATGAAATTCAGTACAACATTACAACACTCTTTTGGATTTTTGCTTGGTAGACCAAAAAAGTATAACTTCTTGCATACACACACTTGTTTATTATTAACACGAATGCTTACACTAAATTTATAAGAAAAGACCAATCTTTTATTTTTTTATCTAAGTATGCCAAATTTCCGAAACGGATTATTTTGGACAAGACTTTCTCTGGCAGATAGCTGTGTTAAAAGGAGTAACTCAAGCAAGTTAACTTCAAGAAAAAAAATCAATAATTCACGAGAATTGGCAGAGTAGTAGGTACATGGGTGTGTTGATGGTATAGTAAATTACTATGTAATATAATAAGTAGTTGGTAAGAGCGTTAGGGCGTAGAAAGGCCCGTGGCCCGAACTCGTGTTGTTGTTGTACGTAGTAGTTGGGGTGATCACCTACAATAGAGGAATCACCATTTTCTACTGTTTATGAATAGACTAAAACTACAGATAAAATGTTATTCAAATTCAAATATTATTATTCAAAATAGCTTATTGAAAGTCAAAAACTACCACCCATTCAAAAAAGACTGCCTCAGACCTGACAAGAACATGCGCATGAAACTCAGCGAGCTTTTTTTATAAAAATATGGATTACAATGTGATATCGTACAATAAACATTTATTATTAAAGAGCCTGAGGGTGTTCGCTTCATTCCCAGTCGTAGTATAGTATCATTAAGAAAATCGTTTATGCAATAATAACCTTTCCCACACAAACGATATTAACAATTCCTTTAAATTTCTTAACGCATTTGTTTTGTACATTTTTTGGGATCATATTGTAGAAGCATATACATCGCCCAATAAAAGACTTATTAACTCGACTTAACCGAGTAGAAGGCATAACAAATTTACGTTTTTTCCTCTTAATTTTAGCTTAAACCACCAATAATCCTATTTTCAACAGCCCATTTACTTCGACATTTCGAAATACCCTCGAAAAGCATAAAATATATGAATTTGTCAAAGAAGTCCAGGCAAGCGTAAATAGCAACAAGCCTTTTCAAAGGATTATTCCCCTTCACCCTCCATCCGTAATGAGAGGTATTATGAATTTTTTTTTTCTGAACTCGACTCGCACTTCATAAGTACTCTCACTAAAAGAGCTATTTGAGCTTTGTGAGAGCTTTAAATGCACTTTTCAGTGGATTAAAAGTGACAGAGTTTTGAAAATCACGTAAACCGCAGACGAAACTTATTTGAATTCCATTTGAAGTGTGACTTGGGTCGAGTGTAAAAATAAATTTACCTATTTAAACTTGATTCCTGTATGAAGTAATTGTTGAGATAAACTACCAGTCAGTACATAAATACATTTAAAGGACCCTGAATATAATCTAATAATGAGACTTACATTTAGAAAAATATGCAAAGTTGCTATCTGGATCAAACGGGATCAAATCCACAACCCATTAATTGGTAGACATAATATGATAATTGAGTATCATTTTTGAGTTTTTTTTTTAATGAAAATAAGGGAAGAAACGAGCAGGACGTTTGGCTGATGGTAATTGATATGCCCTCCCTATACACAAGTATATTACAATGCAGTGCCGCTCAGGATTATTGAAAAATCTAAAAATTCTGATCAAATATCAAATCTTAAGTCTCATTTACCCCTAATTTCACTAGCTACGGCGCCCTTCAGACCGATTATTTATGCTTAAACACTGCTTCATGGCAGAAATAGTCGCCGTTGTGTTATCCATAATCTAGCAGGCATCCTGTGCAAAGGAGGCTTAGCCGGCCCAGTGGTATTGAGCATCGAAATAGAATATTTTTTATTTTAAAATAGGATCACACACTTGTGTACAGGTCACCTATAGGTAAGTGATTATTATTAGTATTGTTTTACATTCAGATGAAGAGGATGATAGATGTATTAAAAGTACATAGACAAAACTAGATAAACCACTTTTTAAAGAATTAAACTGCGTGTATTTGTAACGGTTAGATTAAACATTAGATTTTGCGTAAAAGTTAAATTTTTATTATTATTTTAGTTAACCTGATGTTTCGTGACCTTTCCAGAGCACGTTTTCAGGGGGACTGCGGTTGAATGAATCAAGATAGTAAATTGTCATAGTTGTCATTAAGTTTAGCGCCATTTATTGCCTCGGAGGTGGTATTTGCTGTAGACTTAGGTTTTTGGCAAAATTTACTGACAGTGCCTCTTCTTTTTTGGTATGTGTAGTTGTGGGTTTTAATTTAGAGATTATTGAATCCCATATGTTATATAATTTTAGACCGACTTCCCTATTAAAATTTGGGTGTATTTTCAATTCAATGGCTTCACGTATAAATCTTGGGAGAAATCTATTTTCTTTTACCAAAATTTTTGGATGGTCCAAACGTGCGTAGTAGTTTGGACAGTATGTTGTGTTCACATAAAGATAGAGTGACGTCTGTGTTTGATATCCCCAAAGTGTTCTTTAACGGCTGTTTTCAATAACCAATCTATTATCAGTTTAACTTACTAGAGATAGACAAATCTATCTTTTTACGCTTACTTACATTTCAATAACCTATCGACAGATAGCATTGGACTATAACTAATAATATAACTATTTTTGACACAACTATGGATAGATAAGATCTCGTCATTAAACCGTGATAGCAATTTATCCGTAACTAGAGATACGTTATTGAAAACGGCCATGAGTCGGCTTGAGATATTGCTTTCAATAAGTGATGTCACATTCTATTTTGAATAAAAATATATGAATTTGAACAATAACATGAGATTGTGATATTAAAAACAGAAATTTAAATTTAATTTATATAAAAAAAGACAATATAAATTCTATAACGTTGTCATTTAAAATGACAAAGCGTTTCCATAGTGTTTGTTTTATTAAAGACAAAAATAAAACTATCAAAATAACTACTTTCTACTGTCTAAAGTCAGTTCCGGATTCATAATGAAGAATTAAAACCACAAACACGACGAAATATTACAAATTCAACTTGCTCAGATCCCGCCAAAATATTTTTGACAGATGTCAAAAAGTAGGATTGCGTTTAGTTACAATATAACACTAGTCCAAGACATGTGGGGTTTGGGAACAAAACGCATTTTACGAACTTTATTGGTTTCAAAATAACATGTCTCATGATAAATAGAAATCATTGCCACCATAAAATAAAAACCGAATATATGGACTAGAGTTCTTTGGAAAACAATCGATTCAATTAAAGATATCTTTCAATAAAATTTCGCATCAAGGCGAGGCAATATTATTTGCCTCAAAAATCTATTATTATCACAAGAAAGTATTAACTGCGGGTAACTTGAGTTTCTCAATATAAAATTCGTGAGTCCTTGGAGTACTTGCGGTAAGAATATTAAAAAACTTTATATCTTCATATTTGTATTTTCCTTGGAAACGTCTATTGTTCGACTTATACCTCTTTGCAAAGCTGGGGAAATTTTGAAGAATAAATGTAGAGATATTTAATAATTTGAAAGACGTTTCTTGTATTATAAAAATTCAAGTTAAATCCTCCCAAGACTAATTATTAACTGACAAGAATTAGGAAAATTACGAATTTCAAGCTTTTAAAAATCTGATAATAAAAAATTTTATATTTCGCAACCTTGCCAAAAAACAAGAATTATTATTTCCGATTGTTGCCATAATTTACAGGATCTCTTTCAATCATGATTATTGAAAAATTTACTGAAGGATTATGATGTATTATGGAGGTAGTTGCATAACACATTATTTGAAAATATGGTTGCTGAAATGAATGTTAATAATTTTTTTTTTTTTATAAGTAATGCACATTTCATTAATTAGCTAAATAAAATTTATGATACTAGCTGACTTGACAGACGTTGTACTGTACATAATAAATAAAATACTGTTTTTTATGTATTTGTCAAAAATATTTCATAACATCAAGAATTATTTCGTAGCATATGCTCCTTGTTGTTATAATGAAATTGTTTCACAGCAGAACTGTCAAATCGTGCGTCACTAAATTCTCTCACAGAAAATATGTCCATACAAAACAAATATTGAAAATAAAAATAATTATGGGTCCCAAATCGAAATTAAAAGTATCCTATTTCTCAATTTGGACCAAACTGCACTCTATGAAGTAATCCCCATTTAAATCCGTTCATTAGTTTAGGAGTCCATCGCGGACAAACAACGTGTCACGTAATTTATATATATTAAGATTAAGAATTAAAAATTTAAGCAGAATCTAAATCTTAAAACTTTAAAAATATAATATAATAACTAAAATATATTATTAAAAGGAGTCCCTTTTGGCAAGGTTCCGAAGATACTGGAAGCGTTTCCTCTTTTAATAGCTAGACTTATTCTTTGTCTAAGGTAGCCGCCAGCTCTTCGGTCTCCTGTGATGTCGACTAAGCTCATTGCTATTTCCTCAAAAAGCCTTATAGCGCTAGGACCCCACGGACCAAGGGCCTCGACACCGAATGGGACAAAATCATATTCGGAGCCTAGACCCCTGTATTTGCATGCTTTAGCTTTTTCAGCCGCTTCGTTTATTATATATTAATTGACAGTGCTATAAAACAGAGAGTTTTCTGTGTGCAACTAATATTTAAATAAAGCCTTGTAATTTATAATTAAATTATCTATACTAATATTATAAAGCTGCAGTGTTTGTTTGTTTGAACGCGTTAATCTCTGGTACTGGTCCGATTTGAATGATTCTTTCAGTGTTGGGTAGTCCATTTATCGAGGAAGGCTATAGGCTATGTTTTTTTTTTCAAAATTAGGGATCCGTAATAAAATTGCTATTTCGTAACACAAGGTGTAAAATCGAAAACCTATTTTTGCGTGCGCTGCAAAAACTATTGACAATAGAACAAAATGATGTACAGGCTATAATATAGGCAATATTTTATTACTTATAAAACTCAATTATACTTTATATGGCAAAACAACGTTTGCCGGGTCAGCTAGTAACATATAAAGGGTAGATATCTAATTGTATAATAACTGCGCGTCTTATTCTTAATTAATTTAACCTTTACCAGTGGGAGACTCCTTCGCACAGGATGCCGGCTAGATTATGGGTATCACAACGGCGCCTATTTCTGCCGTGAAGCAGTAATGTGTAAACATTAATTGGTTTCGGTCTGAAGGGCGCTGTAGCTTTTGAAATTACTGGACAAATGAGACTTAGCATCTTGTCTCATTTGTAGTGGAGTTCAGAATTTTTGGGATTTTACAGAATCCTGAGTACCTGTATCAGTTAACATCAACTAAACTTTGTGCTCGTCTCGTCCCTTATTTACATAAAAAAATAAAAAAAAAACCTTTTTCATGCATGACGCTGCCTAACAAGTCTGAAAGTCACGTGACGAAAGTGAACACTAACGCTTCATGCTCTCTTTCATCCGGGGAATCATATGAGCACTAATTAACTCTTTTTAGAGTATGCCAGTCTTTTATACGTCCAGTCTGTGGACTAATTACAACCAGAAAAGTTACAGCGCCCTACGGAAGGGAAGCCATTGGGAAGCCTTGGCGCCGCACCGCGTCAGCAATGATTGTGCATGCCCGCGTGGACGATTTCTATGCGATTATGTCCATGATGAGTAGATTTGCGAGTAGCACTAAAATCCTCCGAAGCACATTGGCATTTCGACTAGACAGTTCTCTCTGGAACAGGCTCATGTTAGTACTATTTATATCCATCTATATTATTCATATGGGTAGAATGCCAGAAATAAATGATTTTATATTAGTATATTTATTCAAACAAAACAAATCTTATAACTATATTTACAATACACAATTTACAATATGACTACATAAAATTAAAACTATCATTACGTGGAAGTGTACCAAGAATACTGGCAGCGTTTCCACGTTGGATAGCTTGGCTGGTCCGTTGGCTGGTAGTGCTTGGATTTCCAGTAGCCTTATTGAGGCGCGAAGATAGACATACTTTGTACATTCTTCACGCCTCTGGGCCCAACGGGCCAAGTATTTCGGCACCAAATGACATATAGATGTATGACTCACTGAGACCGACATATTTGCGACGCTTGCTGTCTTCGGCAGTCGAAGCAGAAGCCCCAGCACCATCTGACGTAATGATGATAATAATGATCATTTTATTATTACTATTATGTCATTGAAACTACAGACAGGTTGCTTCAATGCAGGTACACGATGTACGAAAGGAAATCTCCTACTTCCAAAGTTTAGCTGTATCAATGAATCTCAGTAATCATTAGAACTGTCTACTATCCGCTTCCTACATAAAACACCAATATTTGCTGAAAGACTTTAGAACAAAATTTAAAAGTATCGTACGATAGTACAAACAAAGATAATCACGTATCGATGTCCGTAGCTTATGAATATCCAGCGCACGAACTAAGCTTCAACGAGGAATTTTCGACGCGTGTACAATTCCTGTTTGCATTTGAACAGCTGCTGTGTAAGTACC
>CATIXQ010000021.1:3043422-3055970 GCA_949711755.1 Leptidea juvernica | reverse complement strand
TAATTCAAAGTACAACTTTTAACACCATCTCCTGGTCTATGAATTCTAGTAGGGGTTGCAATCAAAGCTGACTCTTGACCCTCTGGCGAATTTGAAAACTAAAAAATTCCTTTGCTGTTGTCTAGCATAGACAGGCTAGTTTGAAAACAAAATAAGGTAACCATGATATACCTTCCGTTTAATAATAGTTGTTGCAATTTTTTTGGGCTCATGCAACGCTCGATTTTACGCTTAGCTTAGCTTAGTGTGAAGGTAGTCTATATTATACCAAAATCTTTAACGTAAATTTCACTGTAGTCCATTGAAATTTTAGCATTTAAGGATCTTTAAGCATATATCACGGGAGAGGTTCCGAAGAGCTTTTTCACCTGATTCCTGCCACCGAATTCTACCTTCACAAGACACGCCACTAGTAAGGATATCATCCCCACCATTTGGATGTTTGGTGGTCCTCCACAGTGCGGTTTTTTCCACGTACCACAGAGCTGTGGAATGAACTTCCTTGTGCGGTAACATCGTTTTCGGGACGATACGACATGAGTGCCTTCAAAAAAAGCGCGCACACCTACCTTAAAGGCCGGCCACGATTCTGCCTGTGATTCCTCTGGTGTTGCAAAATATTGTGGGCGGCGGTGATCACTTAACACCAGGTGACCCGTATAATCGTTTGTCCTTCTTTTCAATAAAAAATCTTATATTGCATTTTTTAGAGGACGCAATTTTATTTTTGGGACATTATGTGTGGGTGACCGGATTCTCATGAACATTGACGAACCCGGTCATAGGGCAAAAAGTTATACATATTTGTAGGGAAGAGATTTGCTACAAATTATGTTCTTACGAATGTTTTTTAGTTTCCGAGATATCGCGAAAAAGATATTTGCACCCCTTTTTCCAAGATGGTGGCCGGAGGACAAGGGCGGCAACCCCACAAACTTGGGGTTGAGCTTCTATTTACCCCCCCCCCCCCATATAAGTCCCAAAAATAAAATTGAGACCTCAACAAGATTTATAGCTCATGGAACATAATAAACATTCGAATGGACTTCTGAGTTTCAGATTGAATTCAAGCTTCGCACACTTATCAAAGACCGACAGGCAATACAATAATTTTAAAAGACCGTCCCACTTCTATTAACTTTGTATGTACACAGTGAACACATATTAAAAAAAAAAGTGAATGTAGCGAAATCTTTGAACTCAAATTGCGATCCCTCCAAAACGTCGAAATAATTAGAAAAGTTCCAAATAAATATATATATATAGAACCGATAGCAATCACATAATTTATGGTCTGTCCCATGATGTTTACCAGAATCTTACGATTTTTTTTAAATGTAGTTTGTGTCTTTGCGCCAAAGACATGTGCACACTAAAAACTCTGTGGTATTTAATTTATATAAGTTTAAGAACTATATTTATGGCGAGACTAGTCATATAAAAAATATGTTGCTTATAGGAATGGTAATGCGATATTTACTTCCTGTGTCTTAACTAGCTGAAGAATCTCATGAAAGGAGCAAACCGAATGATATAAGCTGCTATAGAATGGTTGTTGAAAACCCGCGGTCATTTTACGTCCGATAGATGCAATGCCTTTCTTCATGTCTAACATGCGTTTGCTGTAAGATACAAGAGTTTACTTAGAGAAATTATACGGTAAGACAAAAATGAAATTTTGTTTGATATAGATGAGGGCACTGGAATGAGCAATCGATATATATTATGGTAAACATAGTAGTTTTTGTTTGTTTAAAACAATAAGATTTCACTTTAATTTCCATTTTATGCTGCTTTAGTATCTAGAAAATTTAATTCCCCATAGAATTACGAAAATTCAATCCCAAAATAACTATCCAGTATGGAGCTAGCTCAATATAAAAAAATAAAATAGAATCACGTTCATACATCTTTTTCATCATGACAAAATACTGTAAATTTAAAATTTGTGCTTCGGTATTAAGAGTATCTTATGTTGTATCGAAAAAAAAATCTCATGTTATGTATTTATTAGAACTAAATTTCTATGTGAAGTTAGGAATGTAAAGGAAAAGAATAATCATGCATTGGAATGCCGTTTCCGTTACTCGAGAAAGAAACAAATGATAAAGTGAGATATTAAGGCAATTTGCTGGTAGCAGGTTCGATTCGTACTGGTAACATCGTATTATGCTATGTTTGGGGTGTAGTTGTTCAGGGATTTTTTGGGGTCTCTAGTCGTTTCGCTGACTTCAAGAAAATAAGACATTAAATTCATAAAATACTATACTTAGTTATATTTTATTACATACATTTATACATCTACTCATAAATTAATTTTAATATTTTTAAACGAGCAATTCATTTACATATATTTTAAACATTTCAGAGACGACTTGATGGACGTTTTTGGCATCGAACTACCGATCTAACTGGATCTCAAATTTTTCTCTGAGAAAATGTGTTTTTTTAGAATTTTTACGTCGAGCAGAGTTTTTCATTAGATAATTAAATCATAGATTAATTAAATAAAAAGAAAGAAGCTCATGGTCGCTCAGAAGGCAATAGAGAGGGCTAGGCTCGGAGTTTACCTGCGAGATCGAAACAGAAATGAGGAGACAGATGGCCGTTGGGGCAGTAAAGTCCTCGAATGGTGACCGCGCACTGGAAGACGTAGTGTTACCAACACTCAGGTCTCCTACAAGATAGACCGACGATCTGGTCAAGATTGCCGGAATAGGTTTGATAAGGGCAGCGCAGTACCTATCGTCAAGGCGATCTTTGGGGGAGGCCTTTGTCCAGCAGTGGACGTCTTTCGGAAATAAAAAGATTAGGTACTTAAATTAATTTTCAAAAAACGCTTGCAGTTAAAATGTGTGGATGGTAACAGTTTGTGAGAAATTTCTCGGTGAAGTAATAAGAAAACAATAGGATCTTTATTTTGAGTAGACAGTTTTAAAAATAAATATTAATCGCCAAACTCCTAACACATGGGAACGTAAACAGAACAACGATTGAAGGAAATTGCCCTGTGTTTGAATTTAGCCATCGATATATCATTTCAATCTTGTCGCAACGTCCCAATATTTTCTTACATAATAAATTATATAATAAAGATAAATATTAATTGGCCATTGGCTCTCTTTTATTCGCTCGCTGACTGAATTAAAAGCATTTTGAATTTGGAACAAGCACAAATTATATACAAAAAAAAATATTAGAACATTCTGAAAGCACCTGGATGAGTAATTGGAAGTATTCAATAAAGATAAATAAATTTTATATTTTCATAAGCAATAAACAAAACAAAGGCAGTATAAAAAAAACCACGAAGGGGTTGGCGGGCCATGCCTTCCCACCTAACCTGTCCGAGTCGGGGTATGACTCAAGACTCTGATGCTCGCTTCGCTCGCTTTTACATCCTAAGTTCTTCTAGTAGCGTCACTTATTGTCATTTCACGGAATCAACCCTGGCATTTGATCAAATCACTTGATTTGTGTAGAAAAATGATAAAATCGTGTTGTTCTTTAAACATACTCCGTGATTTGATCAAATCACTTAGGGAATTGACCGAATCTCTGTTATTATCATTTCCTTGCGACATATACACTTCATAAAGTGCTAATGCAAGGTCATAAAAAATATATAAATGAAGAAATATCTGAACATATTTTAAATATATGAAGTTCTCAGACTCAGTTAAAGTTAAATTACCCTTGCTGTCAAGCAGGTTATAGTCAACACAGCCAAATAAGATTGCAAAACCGATACGTCATCGATCTCTTTGTTTCTTCTCTTAAAATAAATAAAGACCACTCGCCGAAAACGTTAAACAGTAATTGCTGTTATTTAATAGCCTTTATTCAAATTACAGAGGCATTAGCAGAATTTCCCTTCAATTATAATAAAATCCGCAGAGCAGTTGAGAAGTCATAACAAACAGATCAATTGCGCAAATTGAGCCATTTTCTGTCGCGGTAATAAATTTGTAAGCGGAGAGCTCGTTTTACTGCGAAACCTTAAAGAAGTTCTTTATGAGTTTTAAGGACAGAGTTTTGTTAGATTGAATACAAAGCCAAACTAATACTATATACAGAGACAACATATTTTGTGAAATAACGTAAGAATGAATTGTAAAATTTTAATTGAAATTTTATATGACAATTCTGATTGTTTTTTTTATTTGGGAAACAAACAGCATACCTTATAATACTTATTTAGATTTAGAGTTAACTAGAATGTATTGTGTATTTTTATTGCGAGAAAAAGATATTACGTTACATTTATTAATAATAAGTCGTAACAGATTAATATTGCAATATTTACAGATTTCATTCAAATCATCCTGTAATAAGCAGATTGTACTGCTACAGTAGGTTTACTTATTGTTTTAAATATATTCATATCATTAGCATTGTGAAGAATTGAAGAATGTTAAAATACTGCATCTCATTAATGTATAGATAAAAAAGAAGGGGTCCAAGATGAGATCCTTGAGGAACACCATGAATAACAGGCACAAACATAGAGCAATTATCTTTAATTATAATAGCCTGGCTTCGGTCATTGAGGTATGAAGCCAACAGAAGAGGTCGCCATGTATACCGGGTTCTTCGATTTAAAGAAATGAGATTAGATGACAGATTTTATCCGCTAGGTGGCACCACGGATGAATTCTAGATCTATTACTAATTTTCAAATGAATTTTTTTAATTCTCTTGACTCTTGAGAATAAATTTGATAAAAGCCTTCTTCTCTCACTAAATAGATAAAACAAAATGTAAAGCAAGACAAAAGAATATCACTGAAGTTCAATGTGAGTTTTCCCCCAAAATGCTAAATCTTTGCAGAAGGTTGTCGGTGCGTGAAAGCCTGATATTTCGGCTCATTACTTTGAAGGCGCAATTTTTTACCCAACTCTAACAGGTATAAGCCTATACTGTCCTCATTTGCGTAATGTCTCCAAGATTATGTCGAGTGTGAAGTATCATGAATAAATTTATGAATCCAGAGCTAAAGATAAGTCGTGGAAAGGTACTGTAATTCATACATCAAGATATGCCTTATACGACTATTCGTTTGAAGCTTTTGTTATTATAACAGTCGCCGCCTGCGACTTTTATCGCTTAGATTTCATTTATCAGATTTTGCTTTACACTTTTTGCTTCATGGGCTAACATTTTCGCATGGAGTTCTATTTCATTTTCTAAAATTTCATTTATTTATATCATCAGTTATCTGCCAGTGAAACTCTGTTAAGCTTCGTCTGACTGTTTTGGAGATTAGTTGCAACATATAGCCAAACAGATAAACATTATTGATTCCACGGTTTCGCCTAAGTATGTGTATCTGCCTCTCAATCAAAATAGAAAAGTTGTTTAGAAAAAAAATCAATAAATATTTTTATAAAAGTAAATTTGAAATTGCACAGGTTTATTGTAATTAAATAAATATCAATGCGTAAAACAATCTATTTGCTACATTGCTGGAGCCTCAAAGAAAATGACCCTCGTGGTGATGGTTAGGATTAAAAGTAAATATACCACTTTCAAGGTAGTAATAATTAAGTTGACGTTTTGTACGTGTCAAACCTTTTCATATAAACAGTTGGGTGAATGACGCTAGTAAGCAGTTGTAACTTTGCAAACGGTTCTATGAACGTCACTAAAATTGTCGACTGTCCCTGTGTCGTGGGAGCAAAGGAGGATGGCGAGTATGCATATATTTTGGGACCCACTGAAAAAAGTGACTTACATCATGGAAACTTATTATAAATAGAACGTAACAAAACTAAGAAAAAAGCATATCCTAAGTAACACTAAAAAGTGGGAGTAAAAAGATATACCTAAAAGTAAAATGTAACCTAAAATTATTAAACGATCATTTGTATCTTATGTGTATACCTAACTACTGTCTGCTAAAAGATAACAGATATATTACGTGGAAGGTTGGCCAGCTGTGGGATATTTAAGGCTATTAGTAAAAAGTGCTAATAATTGAGGATTCACAGTTCATTATATTTTCAAGCTTATTTTCAGGTATATACTTTAAAGAAGTTACCTACTCATTTTAATATCAAAAAACGATAATAATCCTATTGTGAATTACTACCGATTTGAGTAGGTATAGTTCGGTGGTATCGGAAGTCGGAACATCCAAATAAATAATGACAAAGGCTGTCATGTCAATAAAATGTTGATGTCAATTGCCCAAAACGTTCCGTTAGTTCAAGATAATTTTTTAAAAAATTATAATAATTTCTTTTGACTCCCATATAGTAACGCCTCAATCATTTTTATATAAACATCGTATAAACCTATGTTTATAATTAATATAAACTCGTACTTGTACGAAGCTTCCTTCAATTTTAAATTATGTGGATCCATTCTCGCCATACTGCTTTATCAATAAATATCAAATATAAGTTTAATCTACAAAGCTGTGGAATGACCTTCCTTGTGCGGTATTTCCGGGACGATACGACATGGGTTAAAGGCCGGCAACGCTCCTGTGATTCCTCTGGTGTTGCAAGAGAATGTGGGCGGCGGTGATCACTAAACCCCAGGTGAACCATTCGTCTGTCCTCCTTTTTCCATTAAAAAAATATCAATTAGTTTTTTAACGTAACTGTTATTAATTTTCATCCATAACTGCTACAAATCACATCCTTACTTTATTTTTATCGTCGATATAACTAAATTAACAAACTAATACTATAGGATTCAATTTTCAAATCCCCCTCAAATGATATATGCGTGACAGCAAAAATATTAAATAACACAGAGCGAACAGAATATAATATACCTTGTGTTGCCACAATTACTGAATAAAAAAAAAAACAACATTTTCTATCGCAAATAACATTTATTTCTCTTACAGTGTGTTAGTTTAATACATTAATATAAAACAATTTAAAATATAAAAAGCTTATTCGAAGTGATCTCCATTGGGTGCAATACAGTGCTTTAAACGTTGAGAAACTTTCCATGGGAAAATTCTTCACTGCCAATCGTACGAATTGTTTTAGCGACTCACGGCAACTTCAATTATCATGGCGTTTAGGGCAAGCCCTCTTAAACTGACCATAAATCATAATCCAATGGATTAATATCGGGACTAGACGACGGCCAGTCTTCAGCTCTGATGAAGTCCGCATTGTTCGTTTCCAACCAAGACTGCGTAGACTGAGCTTTATGACGTCTTGCTGGAAATCAAATGTAATTTATTGTTTATTTTTAATTGTAACAGTATTTATGGCTAGACTAATAGTTCAGAGTTCTTCCAATACCAAAAGTGCCAACGTGCTTGATGAAAGTTTTTCACTTCAAAAGCTCATAACTATTCACCAAATAACTTGACAAAAGTCCATCTTCACCAACTACACAACAACCAAAATCATTAAGCCTTAAAGTACGGGAAGGTTGTCAAATAACATAATGGTTTGGTTGAATCCACCCGAGATACCTTCAACCCTCGCCTATCGGTAGAGTACTTGTAAACAGGTTTCGCTAACTTTGTAATTCCGTAAGACAGGGGTGAAAGGATCAACAAATTCCGACTAAAATCATTATTAACTTTGTAATATTTAGTGATAAGCGAATTATTTCGGTTTAATTACAAAATTACTTGGAATAGTGCTTCTTATAATGGATTTCCTAAGTAACTAAAGTAAGTAGATACTTTTTAAGGGTCCATAGTCAAATGGCAAAATACGGAACCATTATAGATTCGTCATGTCTGTCTGTCTGACCGCCCGTATGTCAAAGCATTTTTTTCTGAAATTATAAGAACTATACTGTTGAAACTTGGTAAGTAGATGTTTTTTGTAAGCCACATAAAGATTTTCCCGAGATCCCCATACGTACAACTGAAGCTCAAAAATTTTTTCATCAATAATACTTGTATCTATGGATAGGTCTTCAAATATGATATTGAAGTTACTAATATATTTTTTTCTAACACTTGACACTTCTAAAGTGGTAAAATGTGTGCGTCCCCCCCCTGTTACTTCTAAAATAAGAGAACAATAAACCAAAAATAAATATATGATGTACATAACCATGCAAACTTCCACCGAAAATCGGTTTGAACGAGATCTCGTTCTAGTACTAGGTCTAGTAAATATTTTTATTTTCATAAATCATATTATCAATAACGTAATTTACAAAAATACACCATTATTAAAATATCGATCAAAGTTACAACGAACTACATGAACTTTTATATTCTGTTACTTGCCGCTACGGAACCCTTCATGGGCGAGTCCGACTTGCACTTGGCCGCTTTTATTAAAAGTGACGTAACGAGCAAATTTACCTGATGGTGATACGACTAGCCCATTACGAATACAAATATTATTATTCTAGGATTTTAGGTCATTCGCATTTATGCCGTAAACCTGAAAAGAACGAGTGTAAAAAAACTCAGCGGTTCTCCTTTTTTTTTAAATTTCGTTACAAATTAAATTATTATTAAAATAGTTTGAGGATGGCGACTCCACTCCCGATATATGGTAAGTAACCCTTACCATTTCTTTTGAATTTCTTAACACATTACATTTACCAGTTGTTACCGGGATGCTACTTTGCACAGGATGCCGGCTAGATTATGGGTACCACAACGGCGCCTATTTCTGCCGTGAATCATTAATGTGTAGGCATTATTGTGTTTCGGTCTGAAGGGTGCCGTAGCTAATGAAATTTGTGGGCAAATTAGACTTAACATCTTATGTCTCAAGATGACAAGTGCAAATGCAGGCTGCACTGCATTGTAATGGGCAGGGCGTATCAATTACCATCTGCTGAACGCCTTGCTCGTCTTGTCCCGTATTTTCATTAAAAAAACTCGTTTCTTACATTTTCTGGCATCATGTTATATTATTATTATTAATTAACAACAATACTAACATGTTTCTAAAAGTAAGATTAATTTTTGAAAATTATTTTGTATTTAGTATTACCAGTACAAAAACAAAAAAAAAATATTTTTATTCTTATTTTTTTTTTAATAATTCATATCAGCGGAGCGTAAGCCGAGAGGTAGAAATAAATAAATTTAAAATGTGTAAATAAAGTGTTATCCCTCTCCTAATTATGATTACGTAAAAAACGATAAAAACTTTGATTAAATCCGCACATTTTTCGTGTAATCGTCGCAATAAAAGTTTAAATTGCCGAGTCTCGTGATAATCGCGGATGTAATTTTAACGTGCGCAAGTAAAACGGCACGGATTCTTAGGGACTAAAAAGGGGACTATTTTCAACAGTCGACATTTTATCTTCTTTTATTGAATACAAGATAGCGATCTTACAGATCAGCTGATTGTTAGTGATAACTAAGCTAGTGGACTCTCCCCTTATTCTAAATATATTTTGTTACACAGGAATTAGACAACCAAAAAATTGGACGAAGAAGTAAAATTCGTATTTATTGAAGTTATACTTCTTTAGGCCCGTTATGAAACATTTTGAGATTGAAATTTAAAGATGCACGCGCATCACTTTAACAAAAAAGTGTAACAGCTTGAAGTTGGTTCCTAAAATTTTCTGACGTTTGCGTCATTCCTTAATCCTTTTAAATTATGAATTTTATTATTTCAGATGTCACGAATTTAATTTCTCGTGAAGTAACAATTCAAAATAATTGTAGTGAAATAAATTTATTTGCATAATTTTATATTCAAATATTCTATTTTAGAGCGTAACTTAAGATATATTATACATATATTCTACAGCGTGGCATCAATATCCTATTGTCCTTTGCTGCTTCAAAAATTTGAGAACACCTTCTCAAAAGCTATTAACAAATATTGAAAAAGAATGATTTGATAATTGCAATGTAGTAATAATGTAGGTATTAAATGATGTTCGTACTAAACATGTCTACTTACCGTTTTTAATTACCCTACAGATGTGTCACTCTTCGTAATCAAAAACAGGTATGGCTAAAGAATAGGCCGACACAACTGAGATTCCGAGGCGAGATGGTCTGCAGCTGGGGGCCCCCGCTAATCCTCTAGAAACTCCTGGTGCTACAGTGTGGGTTACTGTCCTCTCGTCGTTTGTAGAAAAGATTTATGAGTTGCGTTACACAGAGAACTTGATGTGATACCATTAGATCTTTGATCACTGATGAAGTATTAAAAATATTGCGTATTATATGTGTATAGCGTTCAAACTGTGCTAATGACTGTTGACAATTTTGGTTACTTAGCGGTACGAGAGACAACTGGCGTTAGTTTAGCCACTTAGATGCCAATGCGTCTGCTGCTTATGGTATCTCTCTATCTTTTTTTACAGGAAACAAATTTGCGGCACATCCAGTCATAATTTGATAAAAAAATCACCATGTAATAACAAATAATGCTAATTATTGTCTTAAATATAAAACAAAAATAATTCACAATACCAATCACATTTAAAATAAAATCTTAACAAAACACGATGTGTCACACATTACTTATCTCGCATTCGCTTTAAATAACGAATGACGTTGAGAATAGCACGCGCGCTGTTTGGCATTTGTCGGTAATATTCCTTTCATCTGTAATGAAGCACATAAGATTCCATATGACTAAGCATATCTCGTTAGCGGTGCTTCTGATTTATTGCTAAAAGCTCGGGTCAATGGCAGCCCTTGTTATGACTACTTATAGATAAATAGCTTAGTAGTTCAATCAGAAAACCGTGTATGATTATTCGTCTGTCTATGTCCAATTTATTCGGTGCTACTAAAAGTCGATAGCAATGAAATGAAATTTATTTATTTACCAGAAACATTGTACTTACGATGTTTTTTTTTTTATTTAGTCCACAAAACTGACTACAATTGTATGGATTGCAAAGTAGTAAAATATACAAAAATACTATTTATCAATTGAGTGTACTGGATGTGGACGTGGCATGCGTGATTAAGTGAAACAATAACTACAGTGCAACAAAACACGCTTAACAAACAAGCTTGATAAAAACAGGACTAACAGCCAGTAAAAAGATTAACAGATTACTTACTTGCTAACTTATCTATGTACTTAATTTATTTTGGGTATATTGTCACAGAAGATATCTATATCATCTCTGTAATAATTTGCAAAAAAATGCATTCTATAAAGCGGACTATGATCACCAAGTTTGGTTCTGCTTTGTGGCAAACAGAAAGTCTTGCGATTATGTAAGCGGCTACAATCACGAGGCACAACGAACTTCAAGCGTTCAAGTAATTCAGGCGCGTCAAATGTGTCCCTTCATTAGCTTTGCCAAGAAAATAACATCTGCAATCTTTCTGCGCTCTTTAAGTGATTTCATTCTATAGTAAGAGAGACGAGAGACGAGAGTCGTACGAAAACAATTTATTACATTTGAAGTCTTTGTAAGATAGATGGTATAGAAACCGTTTTTAAATTCGTTCTATTCTATCGGAATGAACTTGATACCCTGGACTCCATACCGTGCTGCAATATTCAAGGATACTGCGGACAACACTGTTGTAAAGGAGTATTGATAAACTGGGATCCTTAAATATTTTCCTTTGTCTGTAGACTAGCCCAGATATTTTTGACGCTTTAGATGTATTTATTCTATGTGTGGGCGAAAAACTTAAAGCCGAGTTAACATAAAACTTAAAGCCGAGTTAACATAATATTATTGATAATCCAACATGTTTCGTCAATTGATATGCAAAATAATGTTTAAATACCAACACACTACTGTTATACTGAAACATGTCGGATTCAGAATGCTATCTTTAATATTTATAAAATTAAAATTTAAAGATATTATAATATAAGCAAATGACTTATTACTACAATAAAATGGAAATAGTCCCTTTCATTATGGAAAAGGATGACAAACGAGCGTACGGGTGTCACCTGGTGTTAAGTGATCACCGCCGCCCACATTCTATAGCGACTCCAGAGTAATCACAGGAGCGTTGCCGGCCTTTAAGGAAGATGTACGCGCTTTATTTGAAGGTACCCATGTCGTATCGTCGTTTGTAGTACGTGGAAGAAAGGTCCTTGAAAACCGCACTGTGGAGGACCGCCACACATCCAGATGGTGGGTATGATATCCTTACTTGATTTATTTTTCTTTAATGTTCCTACTTAAGACATTATGTTGTCTTAAATATAAAGGGTAAATTTTTTTTTGGGATTTAATTGAAATGTTTAATAATTATTTAATTTGTTTTTGATAAATATATAATAGTTATTTAGTTTACCTCTAAGTCTTAATTCATACCTGAGCTTACTTTGGAGAGAACAGTATAAAAAAATGGGGTAACACGTTCTATAGGTCTATGACACTCTCGACTTCTGGCAATTTAAATCACATTACGTGAGTATTCATAAAAAAATATAATCGACTTCAAAAACACTATTCCAGGACAAACAGGGCAGCAACACCACGGCACCCCGCTCCACGCTTAATGTGGACTTTTGTAACATCCGGGGAATTCACTCCAACTTAAACGCCGTCCACCACCACCTTGAGACGGCGCAGCCGGCCTTGTGTTTCCTTACGGAGACGCAGATATCTCGACCTAGCGATACGTCATATTTAACGTACCCCGG
>CATIXQ010000021.1:3017002-3043412 GCA_949711755.1 Leptidea juvernica | reverse complement strand
ATGCCGTCCTTATTAGATCTTCTGCTGACTACACATCCCGATGGTTACCAAGTCTCTATCGACGCCCCTCTCGGAACATAACCGTGCCTCCAGATTTTTTAAGCGGCAAATCGCCCGTGCGAAATCGAAGCACGTCGTCAAAATTGGCGAGCAGCTTTCCAGTTACCCGACCGGAACACGCAAGTTCTGGTCGTTGTCGAAAGCTGCTCTTGGTTACTTCAACCAGCCGTCCATGCCGCCGTTGCACATGAGGAATGACACCCTGGCCCATACGGGAAAAGAGAAAGCCGATCTCCTGTGCACTCTTTTTGCCTCCAGCTCGACTCTTGACGACAACGGAAAAACACCACCGACCATCCCGCGGTGTCAGAGCTCCATGCCTGAAGTACAGTTCCGACAGAAAACTGTTAGGCGAGCTCTGTTTTCGTTGGACGTCAGGAAGTCGAGCGGGCCGGATGGCATTTCTCCAGTCGTGCTTAGAACGTGTGCCCCTGAGTTGACGCCGGTGCTAACGCGTTTATTCCGGCACTCTTATTCAAAAGGCGTAGTCCCTGATTCATGGAAGTCAGCCCTTGTCCATCCGATCCCAAAAAAAGGAGACAGTTCGGATCCGGCAAACTACAGGCCTATTGCTATTACCTCCCTACTCTCCAAAATCTTGGAGATCATAATTAACTGCCAGCTCTTGGTATACCTTGAGGGTCACCAGTTGATCAACGACCGGCAGTACGGCTTTCGCCATGGTGGGTCGACTGGCGATCTTCTGGTATACCTAACACATAGATGGGCGGCGGCTATTGAAAGCAAGGGGGAAGGCCTAGCAGTTGGTCTGGATATAGCGAAGGCCTTGTGTATGGCACAAGGCGCTCCTCGCAAAACTTCCATCATTTGGGCTTCCCGAGAGCTTATGCATGCGGACCTCCAGCTTCCTCACTGCGCGCAGCATACAGGTCGTTATCGACGGTTATTGCTCGAATCCCAAGCCCGTGAACGCTGGAGTGCCCCAAGGCTGTGTGCTATCTCCCACGCTGTTTCTTCTGCATTTCAATGATATGTTGGACACCGCCAACATGCATTGCTATGCAGACGACAGCACTGGTGATGCCGTATACACGGGCCATGCAGGTCTCTCTCGGGAATACGTCGACCAGTGCCGGGAGAAACTTGTGTCTTCTATCGAGTCCTCTCTCGAGAAGGTCGCGGAATGGGGTAAGTTGAACCTTGTCCAATTTAACCCCCAGAAGACTCAAGTTTGCGCGTTTACCACTAAAAAAACCCCATTTGCCGTATCACCGCTCTTCGAGAACACTTGCCTTAAAGCCTTGCCTAGTATCGGAATACTGGGTCTCGAAATCTCGAGCAATTGCCAATTCCGTGGCCATCTGGAGAGCAAAGCCAAAATGGCTTCAAAGAAACTGGGCGTCATAAATAGAGCACGGCAATACTTCAAGCCGGCCCACATTCTAGCGCTCTACAAAGCGCAGGTCCGGCCTCACATGGAGTATTGCTGTCATCTCTGGTCTGGCGCACCCCAGTATCAGCTCGATCCATTTGACCGCGTGCAACGCAGAGCAGCTCGAATTGTCGGGGACCCAGTACTCTGTGAACGGCTGGATCACTTGGCGTTGCGTAGAGACGTCGCTTCATTGTGTGTCTTCTACCGCATTTATCACGGGGAGTGTTCCGAAGAGCTGTTCAACCTGATTCCTGCCGCCGAATTTCACCTTCGCACGACACGCCACAAGTTACGATATCATCCCTACCATCTGGATGTGTGGCGGTCCTCCACAGTGCGGTTTTCAAGGAGCTTTCTTCCTCGTACCACGAAGCTGTGGAATGAGCTTCCTTGTGCGGTGTTTCCGGGACGATACGACATGGGTACCTTCAAGAAAAGCGCGTACACCTTCCTTAAAGGCCGGCAACGCTCTTGTGATTCCTCTGGTGTTGCAGGAGAGTGTGGGCGGCGGTGATCACTTAACACCAGGTGACCCGTACGCTCGTTTGTCCTCCTATTCCATAAAAAAAAAAAATCCAAAGAATCGTGCCCCTTGGCATGTACATATATAAAATCTATGACATTTAAGTGGACTTCTTCTAGAACAAAAGTAAAAACGGTGCATATTGCTCAGCAGCGTTGAACAAAAGTTATGTGGTTTAAAGAACTTGTATAACTATGGCAAAATTGTTGTTATAGATACATATTTTGTATACTAGCTGACTCAGCAAACGTTATATTGCCATATAAAGATATAAAAAATGTTGTGTGTATAAAGTACACATGTCAGAGGTGAAACTTCTTTGGAAAACTAATTTGTAAATCTCGTTTCTATTAATAATCTTAATCTGTTGTCTAAACCAAATATTTTTTGTCATTATTAGTAATTATTAGATGTTCTACTTACTCGCGGCCACGCGCTTAACTTGCACAATACAACGCTAGTAAGGAAGATGTTCTACTTTTTCGCGGCCGCGCGCTGAACCCTCGATAACCTCGGATACGATTTCCATATTTTTCAAATCATAATTTTGCACGGCGGCCATTTTGATTTAAAAAATGATCCCAAATTCGTTCTCTGCACCCTCGAGAACCTCGGATACGATATCCATATTGTTGAAATAATAATTTTGCGCGGCGGCCATCTTGGATTTAAAAAAATAAAATGGCGCGTAACTGAAAATCGCGACGATTTGCTAAAAATATTCTCTCATACGTCGATAAAGAAGTTTCACTTCAATTAGTCTTTTTTTTATTTATTCGTAATAATAATATCCTAGTGATGCTTGTTTTGCACACCGCAACCGTCACAAAGCGACGATGTGACGTCATCAACGTGATGTCCAGAGGTAATGTAACAGTAGATAGTATTTATAACACATTTCTTTAATCCTTATGGGAATGGTGAGGGGAAATCACTTAAAAATAACAAATTCCTAGATTGTCATTAAATAACTGAGTAGGTAAAAACATTTCAAATTCCATACATCTCGCATGAAACTGTGGTCCCACGGAGATCACTGCGGAATTTATATTGGGTTTATGTGACCGTTGGCATCTAAAGATGCCAATTTTGTTCGCAAACATGGACGTTAAATTTACTGCAGCATTTTGCTTTTGCTTGACTTGTAAATTTAAATATTATGTATCTTTTGTAAGGTTTAATATATTTATTTAATCGAAGACCCCTCGCTTTCTATATATTTTTACTAACATTAAAATGTATGCTTTTTTGGTAGAACTCTAGGCCTTGACCCAACAAATTCAGTGAAGGCATTTTGTATTGCTTTTTGAGGAGAATTTTTTACCGTATACAAAATATCAAAAATGAGTAAATTGATGATCTGGAGATGTGGTGCTGCAGGAAAAGCTGGTAGTTTCATGGACCGAGTTTCACACCAACGTCTCCATTCTCCAGGAACTTGGCATAAAACAGCGCCTTTTGATGTTAATACACAGTCGCATTCTTAAGTTCTGCGGACACGTCTCCCGCCGCGAGAGTGAGTCCATTGAGCGCCTTGTCGTGCAATGCAAATTGGAGGTCACCAGAGGGCGAGGAAGGTCGCCCATGCGTTGGACCGACCAGACGAGGGTACCAGACTGTCGGTTAGCAGGAATAGCTGCCAAGAGTGTCACGAAGAAGAAGAAGAAGATAAAATGTCAAAGACGCTTAAAAATGGTAATTCGTTGGGGCTACAACTGGCAAGTATGAAGGATGTGGCAGGTTATCTAATTGTAGATCCTGTGTTGGTAAACGTTAATTTATTTATTTATTACAGTTTTCACATAACAGTAATTAAAAATATGGTCCCAAAATACCATCTTGATGGTGTGGCTGTGAGATCAGCACAGTTTTGATAATAATATAATAGGTAAATCAATGTAAAGTTATGGAACTTGGAAGTTAAAATTGTTACATAATATTGATCAGCATTACTAAGGACTATTATTATCTAATTGTTATTTAATACTGTGTCTAGATTGTTGTATAATATTTTTTATTTACAATCGAGCTTTAAATCCTCTATTAAAGATTCTGAAACAGTTAGCTTATTGCCATGGATTCATCCATTTGGATGATGTAATGTTGTACTGAATTTCATAACAACACTCCTTTGTTTGTTTTTGTAAACCTTCATGTGCAAATAGATTTCAACCGACAGCCACAGTCTCATTGCTCGATGCGTGGTATCTGAATGAATTAAAACAAAGAACATTTTCGTTTACGCTACTAAAATAAATAAGTCTTTCATGAATACTTAGTTTATTTGTATATAATCAGTAATGGATGATATCAAGTTACTACTAGGACTGGCTTTTTTAATGTTAGCAGTAATTTCAAAATCTTTTATAGAGGATTCATAGTTGTAACTGTTGATAATTAGGTATTAAAACACTCATGTGATACTATTATCAATTACAACCCACATTCGTGTTTTAATGTTTGATCTTATTATACAACAGTTGCACAAATAACTATTTTACATCACTTTAAACTTTATTTTATGACATTCGTGTCTTATGTCTTCAGGTAAACTATTAAATTTATATGGGATTTTCTTAATGCTGCTTGAGCCGTACGAGGTTTTGCGTTATCATAGAGCATGGAAGATCTTCAAAGATGGTTGACTTCTGTTTGAAGTTCGGTTGGTAAACATCTGATGACAGGATCTAAGGAACTGTTTGTGACAGTACATAATGAAGTGACCATCAAACAGTTACCGTCACCTTTCTATGGGTAAGCCTCGCTTTAAAAATCGTTCTTTCCGTGCCCATTAAACATGCTAAGGCTAGCATCAATGGGCGCTTCTCTCTGTAGTTTACTTACTCTACTTTCTTTCTTTCAATGTACCATTACATTAGTGAAAAACAATTTAAAGTCAACAAAATTATCAAGACTAGGAGACATGAGTGATAATATTATGTATGTTAACATACGAAACTCTAAACATGAGCTATTGTGCTTAAAATAAAACGCGGGAACTACTTATGCAATGTTTCACTGGTTCATTCGGTTTAAATTATTATTAAAAAAAGAATGTGCTGCCGGCCTCTAGAACAAACCTTCGCATGATGGACTCAAACTCACATTTAGTTCGAATTGGAGATCAGTTGGCCCTTTCCCAGAAGAATACAGAACTCAGAGAGAATACTATATCCTATAATCAAGAGTTCAGCATAAAGGGCTAATGTATTTTATATTTATTATGAAAAAAGGAAATTATATTCTTAAGGTACTAAATGCAGACATAGTAACCACAGAATATGATTAAGGTGGTATCAAGTTCCACCCCAACAGTCTTATCGTCTAACAAGGGGAAGTGCAATAATGCCTGGAGATAACGATTGTCGTAGATATATAGGAACTAGATGTGGTTACATTTAATTATTTATTTACACCCGTGCGTTAAATCCTCTGTTAAAGATTCTAAGACAGTTAGCTTATTGGCAACATTAAAACTCCTAATGTCCTAATAATCATTACATCATCCAAACGAGTGTTGTAACGAACACAACATTATATCTTTTCATTACAACACTCTTTTGGATGATATAATGGTTACTAGGACTGGCTTTTTTAATGTCAACAGTAAGCTAACTGTTTCAGAATGTTTTATAGAGGATTCATATTATGGGTGCAGTATACTCATGTGATACTAAAACCCACATTCGTGTTTTAATACCCCTTATTACACAACAGTTGCATAAATTACTATTACAATTCCATACACATACGACCAAACTGTGGTATGAATGTCTCTATGTTGTGTTTCTAGATAAAAATGACATGTAATATCTTCAATAAATGCGAACTAACGATCATATTCAACGTATTGTAAATGTTTGCACTTACCGGGATTCGAACACGGGTCCTCTAGCTCAGTAGGCAGGGTCACTAACGACTAGGCGATTGGAGTCGTCGTCTTTATTTAAAAATTCGACCTTTTTGTTCTAAATAGTGATTTTCATTATAATAACATAATACATCCATATTAGCTTTAAGGGTAAATGTATACACTCTTAAATTAATTATTATACGTCCCAGCCAGTGTTTAGGCATTACCTATAAATAAATTTAAAATTTTTTTGAAAAATGGTTATTTTATAGCAATAACAATGACAGTACAATATTGTATATTTCATTAAAAAGAGCACAAAAAAAGAAGGCTGGAAGAGTTTCTTGCGCCGCTTCTTGTCTCTCGGAGCGCCATTTGTTTCCGAAGCGGTAGTTGTATCTAGTATGTTTTAAATGACATCAAATAGAATTATGAAGGAATCAATTTTGAGAAAATAAATAAATTCTTAACTTATTTAATTTGGATTTTCATAAATCCTCCTTCCTGTATTATATTGGGCCGAAGTATTGGTTTAGTTACTTGTAAAATTTAATATAAATTAAAATCCGCATCAATTCAAGCACCATTGCTTTATTTTCAAGGTCTTCTTGACACAAGCAATATATTGATTATAAAATTTATTAAACTGTTCTAATAGGCGCTTGAACTTTAAACAGTGGGAGGCTCCTTTGTACCGGATGCCGGCTAGATGATAGGTACTACAACGGCGCCTATTTTTACCGTGAAGCAGTAATGCGTTTTGGTCTGAAGGGCGACGTAGCTAGTGAAATTACTGGGCAAATGAGACTTGACATCTTATGTCTTAAGGTGACAAACGTAGTTGTAGTACCGCTCAGAATTTTTGGGTTTTTCAATAATCTTGAGCGGAATTGCATTGTAATGGGCTTTTTTAATAACTTTAAGTACATTTCTTTGACGAAGTATTGGAGGTTATTTAGGACCCCAAAATGTACATAACTCCTTCCCTAATTACTATAGAGTGACGCGTTAACCACCGCACTGTGACGTAATGAGATTAGTAGTAGTATAGGTGCTTAGATTGCATAGTTGTTATACGAAATATGAGCTGTTGGGGTCAATTCAGACCCCGATACCAGCTGCGGGTTAAGATAGTTCTAATATTCTATGCAGAAACAATAATTATAATACCAAGCCTCATCTACCAGTGCTTAAAATATAGTGACAAGTTCTCATCCAGCACGTTGTAAGTCCATGTTGGTGTGGTATTTGCTTACCAGAGGGTTTATTTGTGAATTCTAAACCCTTCTCCCTTATATATAATATTATACTTGACATAATATTATTGTTAAAAGGTACTGACTACATTAAAAATGTATTGTTTAATAATGAGTAAAAATTTAACATATTACTTTTTTTTTGTGGAATAAGGGAGGACAAACGAGCGATATGATTACCTGATAGCAAATGATCACCGCTTCCCTCACTCCGCTGCAACACTATAGGATTTTTAATTTGTGTAGTTTTTATATCCATTTCTCATTGACTTGAAATCCACGAGCAACGAAGCTCAGTCCACCGTTCACATGAAAGAGGATTCCTTAAAAACCGCATTGTTAAAAGGCGTAAAAAGCATGGCATTTATTTTCTGAAAATTGATTCCTTTAGAATTATTTTTGATATTATTTCTAATATACCAGATACTACTACCGCTTCGGAAACAAATGGCACTCTGAGAGAGCAGAAGCGGCGCAAGAAACTTTTTTTTTTGCGCTCTTTTTAATGAAATATATAATATATGTAATTGCTTTTGCTTTAAGATAATCAAAATCTAGTCCCAGGCTGTCCAATCACTTAGATAGTCAGATGTGGAGTAGTAGGATTTACGACAGAGCCATTTTTTAATAAAACATTTAAATTTATTTCTAGATAATGCCTGAACAGTGGCTTTATTATAAAAGTGTATACATTTATCCTTAAAGCTATTATGTATGTTATGAAGCCAAGCAATCCCTTATTTCTAGTGTTATAATAATGAAAATCACTATTAATAATGAAAGTATATTAAATTTTCATAAATGTACTGACAATGAACAGTCATAATATTTATTTCTTTAAATCTTCTTTGAGATTCTTATTATATATAGCACGAACAGCTCTCTCTTGCAGAGCAAACACTATATCAATATCAGCAGCATGACCCCATAGTAATATACCGTACGTCATGATGCTGTGAAAATAACTGAAGTACACTAATCTACCGGTCGCAACATTCGTGTACTCTCTAATCATTCTAACGGCATATGCCGCAGGGCTGAGTGTATCTCATAGTTGGGCAATATTGAATCACACATCCAGGTGGTGATTAATTTATTTATGTTTTCTACAACACCCTCCGTGATTAAGATATTATGAGGCAGATTTATAGACGCATCAATTAACTCACCTACTATAAATAGACTGTGATTTTTTTATGAAATAGGATGACAACCACCTTTGTCTACAATACCAGACTAATCACAGAATCGTTGCAACCTTTATGCACGGATTAGTAAAAAAATAAGGACTCCATGTCAACTTACATAACAATGTAGCACCAAAACAAGCCGATTAACATGTAAATACATAGCCCCACGCACACACTTACACTACTACAGGCTGAAAGGCGGCCATTATGAGAATTGTCATCGTCTGTGACAGATCAGTTTGCGTCTCAATAAAATATTTTAAAAATGCCGTCGTGCGTTGTGAAAAAGTGGAAAAACGATACCATATACGTATTTGTGGCCATATATGATTATTTAAGGGAGAAAAATTTGTGTAACTAGTATCCCCCGTAACCGCACACACACTAGCATAACGGAGCTTCACTTGCGAATATCACAGCGCGGAGTACTTCTTTTTTACTCGTCCGTGCCTTTATGGTGTATTTATACGTCTTTTTGAAGGTAAGGAAGGAAAAGGTAATACAAAATGAAACTAAACACTATAAATTAATAATACAAATAATAATAAATGTTATTATAGCTGACCCAGCAAACGATGTATTGCCACATAAAGTACGAAAAAACATTTTCAATAATTAAATTTTTTTAGGGCTTAAAAATAGATACCGTTTCTCAGACCTTCCAAATATATCGTACATAAAATTTATCGTACTAAAATTATTATATTAGATACTGCAACCCGCGGATCAGTTCATGGAAGAGTAATTTAAAAATCGCGATTAAAAAACAGGAGTTAATCGTGGAAAGATGAGAATTTTAAGTTCTATGTATTTTTTAATATTAAGTTGTAATAATATAAAAATAAAATAATGTCAAAAAAATACTTGGGAGTGGGTCGGGTTGGGTCACCCTTTTCATTTTGGGGTATGAAAAATAGATGTTGGCCGATTCTTAGGCCTAACCAATATGCACACAACATTTTATATTATGGTTCAGCTGTTTCGGAGAAAATTGGTAACAAACACCAGGACATGAGAATTTTATATATTAGATTAATAATAAAAATTATATGACATCATCCTGGTGAGTCCATCAGACATATTATTTCCGGTTGTTCTCGTCTTCCCAATGGAGAGTATTTAAACAAACACAATCAAGTAGCCAGGATTATCCATCAGCACCTTGCTCTTCGATACAATCTTGTGCATTTTGAAGTTCCGTATTATAAGTATAATCCGGAGCCAGCTCTGGAAAACAGCCGTGCCAAGCTCTACTGGGACCGAAATATCAACACGGACAGAACTATCATTGCTAATAAGCCTGATATCGTGTCGGTAGATCGGTTAGAGCGTCGGGCATTTATTGTTCATATCAACGTTCCGTGTGATGAAAACCTTGTGAAAGCTGAAATAGACAAATTGTCGAAGTACCTAGACCTGACACACGAGGTTACTGACATGTGGTATGTTATGTCTTACAGCAAAGAGCCTGGACTATTATCTCAAGAGGCTCTCGCTAAATAACTGGATGATGGGTCAGATACAGAAGGTAGCTATTTTGGGAATGGCGCGTCTCGTGCGGAAGTCCCTCAGTCTGTCGCCCTAACCACCGGCGGAACTGTAGTAAACCAACGCCGGTGAGACTCTATTTTTTATATTTATATTGATAATTTTGTTTTTTATAAATAAAAAAATATTATAATTATAAGTGTAGGAAATAAGATTTAGTTGCAATAAAGTCTATCATTAAAATTGTATCGTAAAATCGTAGAAAAATAATAAATTGTTTCTTATCTGAATTTCCTTTTTTAATAATCGTGAGTGCCAATTGCACCGTGGCCCAATTGCAGGGAGGCTCCTTTGCTCAGGATGCCGGCAAGATTATGCGTACCACAACGGCGCCTATTTCTGGCGTGAAGTAGTAATGTGTAATGTGTTTCGGTCCGAAGGGCGCCGGAGCTAGTGAAATTACTTTTTTTTGTGGAAAAGGAGGCCAGACGAGCTTACGGGTCACCTGGCGTTGAGTGATCACCGCCCACATTCTCTTGCAACACCAGAGGAATCACAGGAGCGTTGCCAGCTTTTATGGAAGGTGTACGCGCTTTTTTTGAAGGTACCCATGTCGTATCGTCCCGGAAATTACTAATGTCTCAAGGTGACGAGCGCTGTTGCGGTGCCGCTCAGAATTTTTGGGTATTTCAAGAATCCTGAGCGGCACTGCACTGTAATGGGCAGACCGTGTCAATTACCATCAGCTGAACGACCTGCTCGTCTCGACCCTTATTTTCATAAAAAAAAATAAAAAAACATGCAAGTAACCCATAAAACTAACCCATAACACTCCTATATGCCTAATTTGGGGCAAGATAATTTTTGTAAAAATTGTGTCAACATGATTATTATTATTATTATTATCTATATATTAAATTATATAAGAGATTTCCGCCTATTTTCCTTTATATTGACTCATCACGATATCTCTGGAACCATAAGTCGTAGAAACTTGAAATTTGGTAGGAATATTCCTTTCGCTGCGTAGAGGTCAGCTAAGAAATTCTATCTGCAAGAATTTTTTTATTACTGAAACCATTTGTCGGGTCCGATAGTAGTACAAAATATAGTAAAAGATGATATCATCATCATCATCATCATCAGGCGGAAGACATCCACTGTTGGACAAAGGCCTCCTCCAAAGATCTCCACGACGATCTGTTTTGCGCTGCCCTCATCCAACGTATTCCGGCGATCATGACCAGATCGTCGGTCCATCTTATGGGGCCTACCAACACAGCGTCTTCCGTTACCTACGTGGTCGCCATTCGAGGACTTACATACTGTAGATATTATATTACTTATTTTCAAATTAAATATTATTTTTAATTGTAAGCGATGGTTAGTTCCTCTCTTGGATTTTCTTTATATGATATATTCCTTCCATCTTCCAATAATACTCTTATACACTGATATTCTAAAACAATGAATCATGTCATTAGTATTTGCTTCGCCTACAGACGCTTATATTAACGTAAAAAGAATAATCTACCGTTAAAACCCTTTGCCGTTGTTTGATATTAAAAAAAATCACATATAACATTGATAATCATATTTAGCCATATCATTATCATCTCTTTCCAATTCTCTTTCCCATTTTCTGTTACTGTTACTATAAATGAATTATATAAAACGACTGACATAATTTTATGAGAGAATATAAAAACAAAAGTAAAAAGAGACCTCTCTCGGGAAATTAATATTGTATTTAATATTCACAAATGCTGGCCAGCGCTTAAAAATTCAGTATTTACGGCACCGTGTTTGGCCCGACTTAATTTTTTGTTTTAAACTGGGTTTATATTAATCTAAAATACTATAAACATGTGACCTTTTAATTTAATAGAAGCCTTTATTAACAATCTTCATAGAGAAACAAAATAAATGATTGCGAAACTGAAGTGGTAGTGGGCAGGGCACATATTTCAACGGACAGATGACCGTTAGGGCAGTCAAGTCCTCGAATAGCGACCATGTACCCCCATAAGATGGACCGACGATCTGGTCAAGAATACGTTGGATGAGGGCAGCGCAGGACCGATCCCTTTGGAAATCTTTGGGAGAGGCTTGTGTCCAGCAGTGGACGTCTCCGGCTGATGATGATGTAGACAAACATAAAATTTCTCCATCTTCCTTAACCGTTCAGTTCCATATCAGTTCTTGATACAGGATAGATAGGCTAGTTGCGTACCACAGCGCCGCCTTTTCTGTTTTGAACCAGTAAAATACGACGTAAAATTATTATGTTTCGTCTATAAGGGCGCCATGGCTAGTTAAATTTCTGGGCGTCATAGTAACGAACATAATTGCGATGACGATCTTTAAAAACATCAGCTATGAGGCTGGGATCACTAACTCCTTCAACGCTTACTGGAATGTCCAGCCTAGTATTAGACTTATTTGTAGCCTTCCAGAATTCTCGAAAATCATGCTGTGAGTGATGTGAAGCCAGATGTCTATTCTGATCTGCACGCTATTATTTTGGCACCATGTTAAGCTCGACTTAAAGAGTTCTTAGTTCCAGCTTCTTTGCATGCCCATAACCCGCTGTTGGTCTACCACACCATATCCACATCAAAAAAGCAGACCTGGTCTCCCGATGAGCAGCTTGAACATACCTATTCCATCCAACCACAGAACGCTTCCTCTTATACCTAACAACGTTACTGGATTCAGAGGTAGCCTCCCTCAAGTAGTAACAATATTATTATACAGTTGTTCGATAAAATTCAGATTATGCATAATTTATTTTATTTATTTTTTATTTTTATTTATTTTATTGTTACTGGAAAAGTAAGATTCGTTTGTGTATATAAAAATGTTAATTCCAATGAATTTTAGAACTACTATCACAGAGATTTTCGATTACTGGTTGTAATGTACTCAATCTGGAGAGCAAAGCCAAATTGGCTGCGAAGAAGCTGGGCGTCATTAATAGAGCACGGCAATACTTCAAGCCGGCCCACATTTTAGCGTAGGAGACCGCGTCCAACCCAGTGCTCTGTGAACGGCTGGATCACTTGGTGTTGCGTAGAGACATCGCTTCGTTGTGCGTTTTCTACCGCATTTATCACGGGGAGTGTTCCAAAGAGCTGTTTCACCCGATGCCTGCCGCCGACTTCCACCTTCGCACGACACGCCATAAATTAGAATATCATCCCCACCATCTGGATGTGTGGCAGTCCTCTACTGTGCGCTTTTCAAGGAGCTTGTGAGCAACTACGTGGAAGACCACGTACTACAAAGCTGTGGAATGTCCTTACTTGTTTCCAGGACGATACGACATGGGTACCTTCAAAAAAAGCGCGTACACCTTCCTTAATGGCTGGCAACGCTCCTGTGATTCTTCTGGTGTTGCACGTTTGTCCTCCTTTATCCATAAAAAAATATATCTCTTCCCATAATTTACTATATAAGCCCGTCTGTTCCGGAGTCCTATTCTCCCACAGTACGTTATTAAATTTACTGTTGCACGATACTTTCGGTTTTATTTAATCTAAATTACTTTTAATAACTAATGAATATAGGTCATAATTCCATGACACAACAGAAGAGACGGTCAGACACCTAATCCTGGAGTGCCGTAATGTGGCAACATACCGGGGGTCACCGAGGACTCTCCCCGAAGTCATGGGTGACATCAGAGGTTTGAGTAACTTCCTTCAGGAGTTTGGATGGCAAGATTACTAAAGAAAACCCAACTTTACTACAAAAAAAGGCACATAGCAGACGTTGAGTTGTGTAGCGTAAAGTAGCCCGTGAACCTTTACCTATACCTATTCCAAGACTCAAAAACGTTCCTACAATTTGTATAAGTAAGCACGCAGGTATTATATTAATTCTTTGAACTGACATGATTATTACTCATTGCTGTCCAATTATACAGATGATCCGTGTTACGAATTCATAAAAAAGTAACTAAAGCATAAGAAATCTCAAGCAAAATTTCATTGATTCTTCGATTATTAATATTTTATTTGTTCTCCTTTATTCCATATAAAATTTAATCCAATTAAGTAAGGAACACTTTAGAAATATTTCATCAACATTTACGACTTTCCGGAGTCAGTTTACGAGGGAACGAAACAGCAGTTTCTAAAAGTTCCCGGTCAGCGTATAAATTCTTAGTATTTTATTTACCTCTTGTCACTGACTTAACTTTATGATAATGTAAAAATTATGTTTTCTGGAGAAATCGGGCGCAGAAATACCCGATTCTAGTAGAAAATTTGTAAACGCCGTGACGTGAAAATGAAAAAAATACCTCTTTGTTTGTATAATAATAATGACTAATCCTTTTTTAGTTACTTTAGAATTTGTTATGTTTTTAAAGTGATAACCCTCACTTCTGGGATTAATTACACAAATAAAACTGAAAACAAAATTTTATTAACGATGCGGGACCCGAACCGCGACCTCTCGCGTTCCGTGCGAGCGCTCTTTCCAACTGAGGCAACCGTTCGAGTGACGTATCGTTTATAAAATCTTGTATGCTTTGTACAACTCTCTCTCTTTTCTTAGTTTTATTTGAGTACTTTAACTCTTGTTAGTGACGATTCAAAAGCGCTTAAATTAATGCCTAATTCAATTATATTTATTTGACTTTGACTTTTACAACAAAAGCGTTAGTATCAACTATGTTTAATATTAAACTGAAATTTAACCGTTGTACAAAATGAACTGCTAACTAAAAACAATATTTAACAAATTTTCATCTCTGATAGAAAATTTTATCTAAACAAAGATAAGAATGGTCATATTATTGAAGCATATAATTTAAGTTGCAGTTAATAAATTTTAATACACATTGCTATAGGAACTAAATCAATATATTTTATAATCATTTCTTCGAGCTAGGAATTAATTAAAAATATAAAGAGAACGTATAAAGAAATCTTCATCAGCCGCAAGATGTCCACTGCTGAACAAAGGCCTCTCCCAAAGATTTCCACGACGATCGGTCTTGTTGTTCCATCTATGCTCATCCACCATGATCTTGACAAATGAGCGTCGGTCCATCTTGTGGGCCCACCAACGCTGCGTCTTCCGGTACGTAGTTGCCATAAGACTTTACTGCCCCAACGGCCATCTATACGTCGAACTATGTGCCCTGCCCACCGCCACTTCAGTTTCGCAATCAATCAATCTTTAATCAATCATCAACCCCCCAAACGTGACAAACATTACCAGCCTTACAAATAAACTTGGTATAAAGTTATAACTGATGATATACAAAGAAAATCCAAAATGTTTACATTATCGTTGACAACACTATCAATACAGTGATAATTCTGAAGTTTTCCTAATGACAAGCTGCCTTGCAAATAAACGCGGGAAACGTTATACGTCCGAACAAAACATTCGTAAGCAAAATGTCTATTTGTAAACATTTTACATATTATTGGTTTATGCTTAGTTAAAATTTTATGCCAATTTTATTTGTTAGGCCGTACGTTTTTATAGAACTTAATAATTTTAGATAATTATTAATCATCCATCAGTTTTTAAACATGTTTCTGGAAATTTGCAACAGTCTTCAAGCATCATTCCAGCACTTAGTGGTGCTAGGAATCTCGGATTAAGCGGATAGATTATTTACAATTAGAAGCAGAGTAGATCGTACAGATAATGTTCCCTATAAAATACAAATTATAACGCCTTACATATTTTTACTAGCAAAGTTTTGCTAAGCAATATTGCCTTATTATCTTAACGTGTTATATTTTATACTAATCGCTTTCCGCGACCATAAAGCAGTACAAAATATACTTTCATCTATTGTGAGAATGTCGAGCATATATTATATTGTCCTACCCTGTTGTTAATTTTCATGCAAAATTGGAATTAATTTTATTGAGTAGTATTTGTTTTTTCCTGGACATGGACATACAGACAAACGAACAAATAGACTAACATACAAAAAATCTACAAAGTAATTTTTACGAATTGGTATCTATTGCTTGTAGACCTTAGAACTGAAAAGCAATTAGTATTCCTTAATAATATCAAATAATTGCTTTTATTACCTTGAAGCTATAAAAAAGGGGCGAAAACGTTTTACAAAATATATATAGTCTTCGACCCCTACAAATATAATATACCTCTCTCTCTCTCTCTCTCTCTAATTATAAGTAACGCCGCTGTGGTAAACATTTCAGTCGGCATTATGTGCTAAGAAGCGTCGTGCTGGTAAAATTAACAAAATTAAGAAATAATTCGAATAGTTAGCTCAGTTGGTTAGAGCACTGGCTCCTTAGCACGGAACGCCAGTGGTCGTGGGTTCGAGTCCCGCATCGTTCAAAAAATATATATTAGCAAGTGAAGCACCGTTATGCTACTGTGTGTGCGGTTACGGGGGATACTAGTTACACAATTTTTTCTCCCTTAAATAATCATATAATATGGCCACAAGTACTTATATAGTATCGTTTTTACACTTTTTCGCAACGGACGACGGCATTTTTAAAATATTTTATTGAGACGTAAACTGATCTGTCACAGACGATGACAATTCTCATGATGGCCGCCTATCGGGGTGTAGTAGTGTAAGTGTGTGCGTGGGGCTATGTATTTACACGTTAATCGGCTTGTTTTGGTGCTACACTGTTATGTAAGGTGACACGGAGTCCATATTTTTTTACTAGTCCGTGAATTAAACTTATTATTTAATAGCCTGAGGGCGGTCGCTCCATTCTGTGGTATCATTGAGAAAGTCATTTATATTATAGTAAAATTTACCACACAAACGTTTTTTTTAAAAATTATTTGAATATCGTTATACTTTTGTTTTGAAAATTTTCTGGGATCTTGCTGTAAAAGCATATACATCGCCCCATAAAAGATTTACTAACTCGACTGAACCGAGTAGTAGGCATTATAAGTTTATGTCTGTTCCTGGTCTTAACGTTATGGTTATGACAGATAGATAGATAGAGATAGGTACAGAAGATGAAAAAAAAAATAGTATAATTATTGATAACCAAAGCGAAATAAGGGCTTGTCACAAGTGGGAATTTCATAAAATAATATCAAAAGACCAATCTTTTATGAAAACATAAATTAAACAAAATATCTCAAGAATCTTTCAATCTTTTATCATCAAAGTTGTAATACTTTATGCTTTATTAAATTCTCTTATATGTATCTAAAACTCTAATTTCACGTTCCGTACACAACAAAAAGGCCTTTCTGAGAGATGATGTAAAAAAGTACCTATGTATTAAATTTGCCATATCTGGAATAATTCAATGATGAGCAGATATTTGTATACTAGCTGCTACCCGCGACTTCAATCATGTGGACGATAAAAAGTAGCAGTAATACGATACCTGCATCTAGCGTGATAATTTGTATATCCTAAAATGCTGTCCCGACCTCTCATACAAAATTTGAGCTAAAACTTCACCGTCCAAGGTATTCTTAACATTAGCCTCCATTACTACATGTTTTTTTAAATGAAAATGAGGGACAAGACGAGCAGGACATTCAGCTGATGGTAATTGATGCGCCCTGCCCATTACAGCGCAATGCTCTGTAATGGGCAGTGTTCTGGATTCTTGAAAGACCAAAAAATTCAGAGCGACACTACAATTGAGCTCGTCACCTTGAGACATAAGATGTTAAGTCTCATTTGCTCAGTAATTTGACTACCTACGGCACCCTTCAGACCGAAACACAGTAATGCTTACACATTAATGCTTCACAATCTTGGGCCGAGGAAGTTAAAGCATTCGACATGACCAGTGGGAGGCTCCTTTGCACATGATGCCGGCTAACTTATGGGTACCACAACCGAGCCTATTTCTGCCGTGAAGCAGTAATGTGTAAACATTATTGTGTATCGGTCTGAAGTGAAAGTGAAATTACTGTACAAATGAGACTTAACATCATATGTGTCAAGAATTTTTGGGTTTTTCAATAATTCTAAGTGGCACTGCATTGTAATGAGCATGGCGTATCAATTACCATCAGCTGAACGTCCAGCTCGTTTCGTCCCTTATTTTCATGAAAAAAAAAAAACAATTTTATCGTTCTTTGATTATTAACGCACTGTAATAATTAAAGATCGATTAAAATGTTAACCTAATAATACCCACATTACTTACCTGCAGTGTGTTTCAGTCAATTAGCCAACGTCGCAGCCAGCCAGTCTAATCCAGTGCAAACCGGATCAATCTAGGTGTCATGTTTACAGGATTATATCCGGTTTTCCACTCTACAGCTTAAGCACTGCCTTGTGCAATGTTGCCTCGAACGATTAGTTTCGCACGTTGCTAGCTTTCGACCGGTTTCCGTGTTAAATAAAGGACTATTATTATTGTCTTTATTACGTGTATTAAAAATATGTCTATAGAAACATTAACATAAACTTGATCTTTCTTCAGTGAACATATAAATTTAAATAAAATAATGATAGAAATGTTATAAGTGCTAATTCCTAAAGCTCTATATATAAGGAAAATGGTCTTTGTTTGAATCTCTTTCACGCCTAAGCCACTGATCGTATCGACATAAATCTACCACCATTCGATGCGAAATTTATCCTTAATGGTTTATGGCTACTTATTTTTTTATTGTTTAATTTATTTCCATTTAAAATTCGCCCAGCGAAACGGGCGGGAACGGCTAGTATTTTAATATGTAAGAGATTAAATTTCTAAGATTATTAATAATGACCAAAAAGTGATGAATTTTTTATTTTAATATTTAGTTTCTGCAAATATTAATAACGACTTGTAATTATTATAAATAATTTTCAATTAATCATACTTACCGTAGTATAGATTATATAGCTAGATATAGGTACTGTGCAGTAGATACAGATATTGTGCAGTAACGCAGGAGAGAGCTATTCGCGCTATTTATAACCTAGTCCGAAAGAATCGTTAAGAGAAAAAATTAAAGAAATAAACATTTTAACTGTTACATCTCAATATATTCTTGATAATTCATAAGTGCTGGAGACGCCTCCTAAAGATCCCGTGGACGGCATTTCACACCAATGTATCCATCCTCAAAGAGTTTCGTATTAAAGACAGACTATCGTCAATTGTGCAACTAAGAATACTGAAGTTCTTTGGTCACGTCTCTAGAAATGAGAACTCGATG
Organism: Leptidea juvernica; assembly: GCA_949711755.1. Classification (NCBI taxonomy): domain Eukaryota; kingdom Metazoa; phylum Arthropoda; class Insecta; order Lepidoptera; family Pieridae; genus Leptidea; species Leptidea juvernica. The sequence goes on along the minus strand of CATIXQ010000021.1, from coordinate 3,024,496 downwards.
GAGAGACTGGTAGTTCAGGGCCAGGTGGAAGGCAAGAGAGCCCGCGGTCGATCGCCAACCCGCTGGATAGACGCCATCACAAAGGCTACTGAGTCCACCATAGTCCAGTGTACTCGCAATGCCTCATACCGTCAGAAATGGAAGCACATCGCCAGGAGATCTACCCACAGAAAGGATGTTGACCCACCGAACACTCCACCATGTACCTCGTCAGCGCAACCACGACCACTCTGACAAGAGTGTCCGACTACGAAGAAGAATTCATAAGTAATAAAGTTTATAAACACATTATCAAATTGTATTACAAATTTTATTAAGAAACTGTAATAATCAAAATGTAAAACAATTGGAAACGAAATTCAAAAGTATTGTTAAAAACCATTTGTATGGCTGTAGCCTGTATGACTTTCTTAGTGATACAACAGACTGGGAATGGAGCGACGGCCCTCGGGCTACTTAATAATAAATTTTATTGTACGATATTATATATATTGAAACGAATTTAAAAAAACCCGCTGAGTTTCTTGCTTCCGTTCTTTTCAGGTCATTAGGTCTGAGGCATACTATTTCGAATGGGTGGTAGTTTTTGACGTTCAATAAGTGATTTGGTACACTTGGCCCGTGGAGCCCAGAGGCGCGGAGAATGTTCAAAATATTATCTTCGCGCCTCAATAAGGCTACTGGAAACCCAAGCGCTAGCAGCTATTTCGGTCAACGGATCAGCCTAGCTATCCAACGTGGAAATGCTGCCAGTATTCTTGGTACGATTCCCCGTAGTAGTGATAGTTTAAATTTAATGTAATCATAGAATTGTAAATATAGATATAAGATTTGTTTTGTTTGTATAAATATTATAATATAATATTAATAGATTTTAAATTTGAATGGTGATAACACGAAAATATTAAGAATTACATAGTGAAAAATAATAAATAAAATTAAACCTATTTTTTTTAAAGAGCCAGTAATTTGAAACCTCCCTGCGAGACACCTGTGTATAGCGCGACTATTCAACTTCTATTACTGAGTATTTCATTTTGATATCTATGTCCGTGACCAAGTTCACTATAAAATCAAGGGTGTATTGGGAAAATAGAGAAATTATATTAATTTTAAATAATAAATGCTGAAAACGTTAGAATTACATAAAATTTATTCCTTTTTAACTAGTGTTATAATGATATTAAGTTATACTTTCGTTAGATAATATGATACTATTTAGATATTGTTAATGAGTTTGGAGCTGTTAATTATATTATATTATAATACTAACTGTTTCCCGCGACTTGTCAGTATTTACCAGTGCATAAACTATATTAATTGATGTTTCAAAGTTACCACATACATCTATACTAATATTATAAAGCTGCAGTGTTTGTTTGTTTGTTTGTTCGAACGCGCTAATCTCTGGTACTACTGGTCCGATTTGAATGATTCTTTCAGTGTTGGGTAGTCCATTTATCGAGGAAGGCTATAGGCTATGTTTTTTTTTTAAATTAGGGATCCGTAATAAAATTGCTACTTTGTAACACAAGGTGTAAAATCGAATACCTATTTTTGCGTGCGCTGCAAAAACTATTGACAATAGAACAAAATGATGTACAGGCTATAAAATAGGCAATATTTTATTACTTATAAAACTATCGCGTGAATTATACTTTATATGGCAAAACAACGTTTGCCGGGTCAGCTAGTATAATATAAAAAACAATCAAATATCTCTTATCTTATATTATTACACTTGAAATATGTAATTTTTTCATACAGCTCATTCGGAAAGCAGATTTTCTTAGAGAAGAACGAGCAAGAAACTCTAAGGTTGCTCTTTTCAAAACAGAATGGTATTACATTTAAATTTACAAATCATTCCAATTACAATATATGGAAAGTGATGCAACAAAAATACTCAAACGTCAATTACTAAATGCCTTACACGAGTTAGTAATAATAATAATAATATTGACAATATTGGCACACTTCTCACACAAATTATCTTGCCCCAAGTTAAGCATATATAGCCTGTGTTATGGGTTACAAGACAATGATATATTTAATACAATATACTTACTTAAACTCATATAAACGTACATAAATACATTTAAACATCCATGACTCGGAAACAAACATCCATATTCATCATATAAATGCTTGCACCTACCGGGATTCGAACCCGGGAACTCTAGCTTAGTAGGTAGGATCGCTAACCACTCGGCTATACAGGTCGTCTATACAGTAAAAAAAATGTAAATTAATAAGTAAAAACATAGTTATAGTTATTGAGTACATACATATAGGACAATACAGAACATGCATCAATCAACACATACCGTAAATTTAATAAAGGCATTATGCAAGCATTTTGTAAGCTATTACATATATAAAAAAAGCAGCCAAATTCGAGTCGGACTCGTCCATAAAAAGTTTCGTAGCAGCAAGTAACAGAATATAAAAGTTCTTGTAGTTCGTTGTAACTTTGATCTATGATTTCATAATAGTGTATTTTAATCAATTAAGTTATTGACAATACGATTTATGACGTATTAAAAAACGCTACTTACTAGATCTCGTTCAAACGAATTTACGGTAGAAGTTTGCATGGTAATGTACATCTTATATTTTTATAGTTTTACCATTCTTATTTATTCATTCTTATTTCAGAAGTTACAGGGGGGGAGGACATTTTACCACTTTGGAAGTGTCTCTCGCGCAAACTATTCAGTTTTAAAAAAATATATTAGAAACCTCAATATCATTTTGGAAGACCTATCAATATAATGAGTTTCAGGTCTCAGTATGGCGAACCCCTAAAATTTATTGTTTTTCTTTCTATTTTTATTTGAAAATCTTAATGCGGTTCACAGAATACATCTTCTTCCAAATCCAACAGCAAAGTTCTTATAGTTTCGGAAGAAAGTGGCTATCACATATGCACGGACAGACAGATAGGTATGACCAATCTACAAGGGTTCCGTTGTTTGCCGTTTGGCTACGGAACTCTAAAAACGCTGGTCAGGAAGCTATGTCAGTATATATAAATACATTATGTTTTGTACAGGTGAGGTTAATTTATTATCTAATCTTTAATTTCTAATGTATCTTTAATCCGTAATAAATTTAATAAATTATTTTTAATCTGACCAATATATTTTACTGCGGTTATATTCTCACTGTCCATGGATATCATGTTCATGCCCAGCTTCCGTAGTAACCGCTATTCTACACTCTATCGTAACGGTATTAGATTCATTATTGAAGTGTCAAGAAAATTGGCCTGAAATAGTGCATTCGTATTCGGACTGCTTCCGCCATTAGTTTTAATAACCGCCGATTTCCTCACAGGACATTCGTATTTATAGCAATAGCTACCTCTGCCGCATAAAGTCTGATATCGCTTGGCAGTTTCCCAAGCGAAGGTAATAACTAGAGATTCACTTTTGAATATATGCGTTGTAGTTCCCGCTTTTGGTTCCGTATTCAAATGTGGAACTAACTTTCTAGCTTCTAGCTAATCTCTGCGTCTGTCCGTCTGTCTGTCTATCACCAGATTATATCTCAACACCGCAATTCTTAGACAATGAAATTATAACAGAATGGAGTCAAATTCAAATAAACTTTATTCAATAAGACTTAAATTAAGTGCTATTGAATCGTGTTACGTGTATTGCAAAGACTTAGATTAGTATATTCTATAGACTACTAGACAACCCGATAATTTGTGACCAAATTTGATTTATCAATGTGTGCGAATTTAGTATTTTTTGTCGGCGGCGCTAGGCACTTGAGCGGATTGCTGCAGAACTAAGCCTATTTGCCAATCCTGCAAAATGGAGGCCCCAGTGCAATGTAAAATCAAGAGTAATGCCAATGAATATTGCTATTTTATATATATATATTATAATCTGCTGATTCCACCGGTTTTTAACCACCTCTCCATTTAATACAACATTCGCATCTAAATTTTCGAAATTTGACGCGGTAAATTTAATATATTTAGTTTAATGACTATGGTTTATTGCACTAAATCAGTCAGATTGAGCATTGTATACTTAGTCATATAAAACTTGGTTTCTTTTCAATTTGAATATGAGTGAAGTGTCAATAATACTAAATTTCGTTTTTTTTCTACATTGTTAGCTATTTTTATATAAATTAGGAAGAGGAACGGTCCCAAAATCGACCCTTGTGGTACCCCCTTACCCATACCGAGAGGAGTCCCAGAAGATCCCTTGCCATTCACATTGTCCTTCTGATTTCTATTATATTAATAAGAGATCAGAAGATCCAGCGGAGATAGTTTTATACCAAAGTGAGCTAGCTTCCTGGAAAGCGTTGAATGTTGAACACAATCGAAAGCCTTAGATAAATAACAGATACCAAGTGCTTTCTGTGATTTCTCCCAGGCCTGAAAGATATTCCTGACAAGATCAATACCTGCATCCTTAGTTGAGCGTTACCTTGTAAAGCAAAATTGTTTTATATGAAGTAACTTATTAGTGTTAAAGTGAGTAAGCATTAGGTTTAAAATTATTTTTTCAAAGATTTTTGTATTGATTATTATAAGAGTTGCGGTCTTTTTCTTTTCCAGATTCCCAGTTAATAACATTCCAAGTCAAATTTACTTTATTTGATGCAATTTTTATTATTTTTCTAATATAGACACTAGACTTTGCAATAGAATACACATGTTTAAATAATTTTGAGTATTTTTTAACATACGCGATAACAGATGCGATCAAGATATATATTATGATACTGATCCTAGGAATGCCACCCGTTGTCCAATCATTAAATGACAAGAGACCACCTAAGTTCGAAGTAAATGGAGCAGCAAACTCTGTTTTTGATTATTTTAAATAACATACAGTACATCTCATTTGGATTACTGTTATAATTCAAATAGAGATTTGAGAGTTTTACCGAAACATTACCTCTATATATCTCCATTCGCCTATTATTCACCGGAACAAACAGAAACTTAAAATTCTAGCAATGCAATGCGAAGGGCATAGCTCTATACTAATAGGAGAATTTCGTGGTTGTTTTGCCACTTCTACTCATAAAAAATACAGCCTGAGTTAGCGGGGGGTACACCACATTATATCCTTCCTTCCTTGTTAGTCCCAGAAAACGCTAGTAAAATTTCATACAATCACAACCGCGGGCAGTCTACCCAAAATACTGGCGTCTACATCTGCTAAATTAATATATGGTGAAAACAGTTTGTATTAGTACACGTAAACGTTAAACAAAAGCTTCAACAATCTCTTTTATAGCCCGGTTTTATGTGCCTCGTAAACCTACGAGTGTTTGTACAACAATAACGAAATATGAAGTTCCGACGAATAAAGACATTATGTCACAAGTGGTTTATTGCGTTTACCGTGGAAGTTTCGAATAGAATTGCCCTTAAGTTTGCTTAGAATTTGGACGAGTATATTCTCTATAGCTACATTATTATTTGATGACTTCATGTGTGGCTGGACCTACTCTTTGTAAAGCGCGAATGTGGACCGCCTTAAAGTATTGCCTTGCTTGCAATTAAGTGGATTCAAATAAAAATTCTTTAATTTAATACTGCTTTTTCAGCACTGCAAGCTCCTCAGTATACACTGTGTCAGATACTGCCTAGCCAGTAAACAGCTACTCGTACTCGGCTTGCCTGTTCTGGCTACACGATACATAGTAGCTGCTCTACAGTCATGCGAGTTCGAGATGTCAATTCAAATTGTCTTAATTATTAAAGAGAGAGAAAAGGGTTTGGGTTATGGAGAGAGCATAAAGAGAACTATTTGTACACTCAACTCTCTAGTTGGCACTGGTGAGCTTCTATCGAACGAGTCCAAATAATGTGAGAGATGACAAAGCTGCTGATGTGCAAGTAGCTACCGGGCGAAAAGCCGAGTGAAAGCAAAACATTTGAGGTTACTCGCTTGCGAGCCCAGCCACCCTTCCAACACCCCTTTCCCATGGCAGAAGTTCTGCGGGAACGGTTTTAACTGAATCCCGCTAAAACAACTGATGTGTTCACACACAGTAGTTTGATTCCTCTTTTTTGCGGTAGAGCAACCAGTGGCATTTTTTGGCCAGATTAAAACGAAAATTCAGACGTGATATTTATTCAAACAAAACAAATCTTATTACTACATTTGCAATACTATGATTACATAAAATGGCCATTCCCCCCCTGCACCCGAATATGACAGCGGTACTAAAAAAGATTTTACCCCAGGAGGGTACCGGCTCTACCAGAGTTGGAGAATCCCTCCACGGGCACTCTAGCTCGGGCTGCCCTTCGTATTCTGGGGAGGGCACAGAACCGCGCATGACCCAGGACAAACGAGGCAGTATCACCACGGCAACCCGCTCCACACTCTACGTGGACTTTTGCAATATCAGGGGAATTCACTCCAATTTAAACGCCGTCCACCACCACCTTGAGACGGCGCAGCCGGCCTTGTGTTTCCTTACTGAGACGCAGATATCTCGACCTAGCGATACGTCATATTTAACGTACCCCGGGTACAAAATTGAGCACAATTTTTTGCCTCATGCCGGGGTATGTGTGTACGTTAGGGAGGATATCTGCTGTCGCCGTCTCGGCAATTTTGAGGGTAGGGACCTGTCCACTCTCTGGCTCCGCGTAGATTTAGAGGACCGCGTCCGCATCTATGCGTGTGTCTACAGGTCCCATAGTGGTAAAGCAGAAACCGACCATCTCATGGGCTGCGTTCAAGCGGCAATTGACGACGTACTTGCACAGATCCCCTCCGCTGAAATCGTAGTCTTGGGTGATTTCAACGGGCACAATGCCGAATGGCTTGGATCACGTACCACAGACTACGCAGGGCGATCTGTGCATAATTTTGCATTGGTGTATGGTCTGTCCCAATTGGTTGAGTCGCCAACGCGGCTCCCGGTTGTGGATAGCCACATGCCATCCTTATTGGATCTTCTGCTGACTACACATCCCGATGGTTACCAGGTCTTTGTCGACGCCCCTCTCGGAACGTCCGACCATTGCCTGGTCAAGAGTGTAGTGCCTATCCGACGCCATCGTCGCAGACCACCAGCGACCCGCCGCGTTTGGCACTACAAGTCAGCAGATTGGGATAGGATGCGTTCCTTTTTTGCATCCTACCCTTGGAGCAGGGTTTGTTTCCCTTCGGATGATCCTAGTGCCTGCGCCGTTGCAGTAGCCGATGTGATACTACAGGGTATGGATATTTTTATACCAAACTCTGTAGTACCCATCGGTGGCAGATCACAGCCCTGGTTCGATGCGTCAGTTAAAGCACCATCTGACTGCAAAAAACAGGCGTATCGAACTTGGGTTGCGGCGCACAAAGTATCCGAACTGCACAGTTCTTAAGAGGAAATACAACCGTGCCTCCAGATTTTTTAAGCGGCAAATCGCCCGTGCAAAGTCAAAACACGTCGTCAAAATCGACGAGCAGCTTTCCAGTTACCCGACCGGAACACGCAAGTTCTGGTCGT